>JAATLQ010031226.1:10599-45561 GCA_013421005.1 Heliconius erato x Heliconius himera | reverse complement strand
TCATTTAAGTGACGAAACTCACGAATGTTGGAAAAGTTTAGTCGCGCTATAGTCGTAGAATTACCGTTTTTGTAAAATTCACGCACGCACAACGCACGGTCCGATCCTGAGAAACGCTCCATAGCCACTAAATTCCCAAGAGCCAGGCTATCGAATGACATACCCCCCGCGCCCCTCTAATGCATTGCGTTCACGCAGCCAGCTGATCAAATATATAATTTCTTTTGAGACACACTGTAGAAATAAATAGTTTTAGTATTGATTTGTAGCAATGGAAGTATACATATATAAATATACTGCGACACGTACACAACTAGTAAAAGAATAAAAAAAAGTTTATATTATTGTTTTTTTTTTGTTAAAATTTGAAATAAAAGCCTAAGTAGCCCTGTATTCATTTTATTAAGTATTTAGAAAAAAAAAACAGCTTCACCCTGTATCCCGCACACAGCAGGGTAGGCAGAGGGAACCTAATGTTAAGGCACTCCGTTCCCCACTTTCTGCCGAATTCTGGAGGCATTGCGTGTTGAGTGGCAGAACTCAACGCCGCGCTTAACCTCGACAGCAGAGCGAAGAAATGGAAATATGAATTTAAGTAAATATTTCATCTCTTCGAGTGGGGATCGAACCCACAACCAGTCGGTTTTACAGTCACACCTCGTGCCGCTGCGCCACGACTGGCCTCAAGTTAGCATTTTCAAATTGTCAGTTATGATGAAAATGTCAGTATTATAAATAAGATTGGAAAGAGACAATCATCAGTTTACAGTACAATTTTTTTGAACAGAGTCTGTGAGATCCCGAATCTTGGAATGGCCACGGCGGGCGGTAGGGAGAGTCGTCGTACTGTAAAAGCGAAAGGTTGTGTGTTCGATTCCTAGTCAAGGAAACGAAATATTTAATATTTTGATTTTTTCACTCCGAGGTGGCGTTGAGTTCCGTTGAGAGCAGCAAGCAATGCCTCCAGGGGAGCGGAGTGTCTTAACACTAGGCTCTCTCTGCCTAACCTGCTACATGCGGGAAATAGCGTGAAGTTAACAAAAATTACGGTTACAACATTGTAAAAATGATGATAATTCAGAACTCATATATATAATTGACAAAAGGAGCAATATATAGTCCAAAATTTTAATTTGACAAATATAAATACATGCTGTGTGGTCCAGCTAATATATATCGTTTAATTTATTCAATATTTCGTCACAAATCTTATTATCATTTTCTGATATCGCTTACTATAATTATGTATAAGTTGAGGTCAAGGTAATATTAAATGCACTGAAATATAGACAATATTAAAGACTTACTATTAAAAAAATATATTTCCACCTTCACCATAGCGATGCTGTCGTAGTATCAAGTTTCTCACCTCATATGAGACTAGATTTTAGATGTTATAAATAAAGAAATATATATTTATATCAAAATATCTATGATAAGTTATAGAAGATATGTAAAAGAACTCGTTTATACATTATTCAGCCTTAGGTTTAGAGTAAATATTTTGAATTTTAAAAATGTAAAAAAAATAGTAGGAAAAAAAAAGTTGTAGTTGTAAAAATGTTTGTAGAGTTATCAGATTTTAAATAATAAAAAAAATCTTAAATAAAACAAAATCCAAGTACTAATCAGTATAAATTTAATGATGTTAACTTCACAAAATGTATTTGTTATAAATTCTTTGAAGTTAAAGAAAGCATGTACTTTATAATTGGGTTCGCTTTACATCTGGTCTTATATAACGTTATAGATTTTTTTTTGTAAATTTGAAACAATTTTTATTATTATTATTATTTATCTTCACTTAACATTTTTAAATGCCTATTGTAAATATTATATAAAATATTGATGTTTTTCAAATTTGCTTCACGCTGTATCCCGCACACAGCAGGGTAGACAGAGAAAGCCTAGTGCTAATACATTCCGTGCTCCTCACTTTCCGCCGAGTTCTGGAGGCATTGAGTATTGAGTGGCGGAACTTGACGCCGCTCTTTGCCTCACCACTAGAGCCAAGAAATAAAAGTATAAAAATAAATAAATAAATTAGCTTCACGCTGTATCCCGCACACAGCAGGGTAGGCAGAGGGAACCTAGTGTTAAGACACTCCGTTCCCCACTTTCTGCCGAATTCTGGAGGTATTGCGTGTTGAGTGGCAGAACTCAACGCCGCGCTTAACCTCGACACTAGAGCGAAGAAATGGAAATATAAATTTAAGTAAATATTTCATCTCCTCGAGTGGGATTCGAACCCACAACCAGTCGGTTTTGCAGTCACACCTCGTGCCGCTGCGCCACGACCGGCCTCAATAAAAGTATAATAATATGTAATTTCCTTGAGTAGTAATTGAACCCACAACCTGTCGCGTTTACAGTCATACGCTTATGCCCCTGCGCCATGGCTGGCCTCAATCCAAATTATCCGTTTAAATAACAACTGCAATGAGTGATCATCATAAATGCACGTTCGTTTTTTATACAGAAAGAGAAATAAATATAAATATATTAATATTTATTTGCTCTTAAAAAAAATTTTTTTTACATATTTTTTTTTATATATATAAATATACAAAATTTATTAACACGCAATGTCTCTATTTTGGATAAAATGCGGGGAACGGTATGTTTTAATTGATTCTCTCTATCTAATCTGCTATGCTGGAAAAGCGCAAAACACAATAAAAATTCTAATAATGTGATTTTATTTTTATTTTTCCATTCTCGTAGACAAAAAACGGTGTTGAGTTCCACCACCCGACTTGTCTCGAAAATTGAATGGAAAGTGGAAAAAGTCACGTCATGTCAGTCTTGATTCTTCGCTCTACCTACCCTACTATGCGAGATAAAGCTTAGAGTTTCTTAAGTGGGACTACGATGAACGTAAAATAATGACCTTTCCAAAAGAATCGGGATTTGAACAGATATAACAATATAAAAGTATAAAAATGTATATATAAATATATCGGAAAATTAAAACTTTTATATTATAATCTCATAAGACTTTATATTTGCTTTATTTACTAATAGCTTTAGGCATCGGACGAAGCCCATCTGAAGTTCGATTTCATTATTTAGTACAATATCAATTCTATATACATATGTATTAACCATAAATCCAGTATATTTTTTCATATAGATCGATCGACCGATATGAAAAAATATTGAAATAAAGAAATTCTTAGATCTTAAGAAATGTTCTTATAATGAAAAAAAAACAAATAGATTAGTCGAATCAAAAAAAAACACTTGGACGATGGAACATTAAAAGTAAATTGATTTACGATTACAATATAATACTTTGCATACCTAATATCTTAAAATAAATATAGTACAAAAACTTTAATTCTCTAAAAAAATATTAAGTTTTATTTTTATTAATTCAATACCACTACAGACGCTTGGTTCGTGCCCTTTTCTCTGATTTCCCTTCAAAACGTATAAATAATATAAAGTTATAGTTGTTGTTTTTTTTAATAATGGCAACACTTACAAATGTTGTTTACGAAGCAGAGCTTGTATTTACATGATCAACAAACATTAAGTATATATGTGTAAGAATCGAACTAGCAATATTATTTTAAGCAAATAAGTAAAAATAAAAATAAAAAATAAATCAGCTTCACGCCGTATCCCGTATACGGCAGGATAGTCAGAGGGAACCTAGTATTAAGGCACTCCGTTGCCCACTTTCTGCCGAATTCTGGAGGCATTGCGTGCTGAGTGGCAGTACTCAAAGCCGCGCTTCGACACCAGAGCGAAGCAAATGAAAATATAAATTTAAATAAATTTCATCTCCTCGCGTGGGAATCGAACCTACAACCAGTCGGTTTTACAGACACACTATGTGCATGGGCACACTGCGCCACGACTGGCCTCAAGTAAAAAGATTTAAGCATATATTAATACTTTTAACCTTTGTAAAGAGAAAGCAAAGAGTACAATTCAATTACAATATGCAAATGTCATACAGACTATCTGACAGTATCAAGGGCATGACGCCACTGAAATACGAACGTAAGGGTACACGGGTGTATAGACTATAGATATAACTATATATATAGATACGGGTGTCTACTATAGATATTGTGGCACAATATTTGGACATGTAGACTAGGTGTTCTCAATTCTACATATATTATATATACATACTATACTATACTAACTTCACGCTTTGTCCCTAGCGGGGTAGTCGGAGAGAAAGGAGCGCCAAACGCTACGGTCTCTACATACCTCTTTCTCCTCTGTCATCAATCTCTTAATACATGCCCTCCGGGGGGTCATGCTTTTTACGTGACCTTCCTCCAGTGTCTTTGATACTGTGTTTTCGAAGGTCAACCGAGGTCTCCCCCTACCTCTCTTACCGCTCACTTTTCCATCATAAATATACATAAATAAAAAAAAAAGTATAATATATATAAATTCTAAAAATTTAATAATAAAGTGTCAGTTTCTGGTAAACAGCGCATTTTTAATAGCGGAGTAGGCTGAGGCAGTCTAGTGTTAAGAGATGCCGCTCCCCATTTTCCGCCGAATTCCGGAGGCATAGCGAGTTGAGTGGCGGAGCTCAACGCCGCAACTTTTAATATATACGAATATTAACTTAAACATAAATCAATAAGCTTTTAGGCAAATTGAGTGGAAACAGTAAAATGAGCCACTCCACTCATAATTCGACAAATATTGAAAGCCTTTCGAAACCCTGTTTATTCATTCGGAAAACAGAAGCCGTAGATATTGTGGAACATTGGATTTAAGCTAAAATTCACCTGAAAAAATCCATCATCGCATTTGTATTGAATATCTTTTGTTGTTTTCTAAAAAGGGAACCTTCAATAGGTTTTATTGTCCACAGCGTACGCTTAGGGTAAGCAGAGGGAACCTAGTGTTAAGACACTCCGTTCTTCACTTTCCGCCGACTTCTGGAAGCATTGCGTGTTAAGTGGTGGGACTCAGCGCCGCACTTTGTCTCAACATCAGAGCGAAAAAATTAAAATCTTTTTTATTTCATTTTCTCGAGTAGGGATCGAACGCACCACTACTCGACCCAAACGCGGCTTCGCCTGGTTATCCATATTGTTATATTATATTTAAATTATACAAGTAAACATTAAAAATAAAAAGAATATATAAATTTTGACCTACGTGTTCTCTCTTACCGATAATTTAGTAAAGGTAAAATATCGGTAAGAGAGAACACGTAGGTTAACTTATAAATTTATATATTTTTGTGACCAAACCTGAATATTTCTTTAACATAATATTTGTATCATAGTTAAAATCTATAACTATATATTTAACAGTTCTCAGAAATCAAGTAAAATATTTAAAAGAAAATATTATAAGATAGTCGATACTCAGTTGTAACAGGCATGATTTTAATTGAAGAACTTTAGCCTTAGGCTACTTAAACATTCAAAATTTAGACTTCGTGAAAATAAACGCTATATATAATTACAAAATAATAAGCTTATAATAAAACTGTTTTACAATCGAGGTTAATTACAAAATATATATATTTTATGATAAGCGGTCGTGGCGCTGGGGCACAAGCGTGTGGCTGTAAACGCGGCGGTCGTGAGTTTGATACCTAGCCGGGGAAATAAATTATTATTCATTAATATTTTCCTTTTTTTTTGCTCTGGTTACCAAGTATGGCGAGTTTCATCACTCAACATACAATGCCACGCGGAACGTGAGGATCAGAGTGTTTTAACACTAGGTACCCTCTGTCAACTCTGCTATATACAGCGTGACGCTGAAAAAAAATATCATAGATAAAAAAATAACTCCATTATAATTTCGACAGTAAAAGATTTTATTTTGACTTCGTCGTCTGTACTCGTCGTCGATGTTTGTCGAGCCTCCGAAGTTTTGAAGAGCAAAGTTTGTCAGGACTCTTAAGTACTTTTGCTGTGAAGATGGCACAGACAACGAGTTATCAGTTTGCACTCATTTTATAGTGTCGTTCAGTTAGAGTTTATTGTGTATAGAATTTATTTTTTTTTTAGGTATGAATTTTATATATTTATCTCTATAGGATTTTATCTTTTAGTAACGCGGTGAAACAGTGTCTTGTTATAAGCGCGACGGTTGTGGAATAAGTAGTAGAGCGAAGTGTTGAGATCTGCCATTCGGCACGCAATGTTTTGAAAATTGGACGGAAGAGGACAACACCAGAGCGAAGAAATGGAAATATAAATTTAAGTAAATATTTCATCTCTTCGAGTGGGGATCGAACCCATAACCAGTCGTTTTTACAGTCACACTTTGTGCCCCTACGCCACGATTGGCCTCACATATAAATTATAAAAATGTTATATTACAAAAAAAATATATATTAAAAAGATTTCTTCTATAATCCCAATACAACTTATATAAAATTGCATAAATAAAATTACTATATTTATAAGGCGCTAGTCTTATATTGAAGAAGACATTTTAAATAAAATCCTATAAAAATAACACACTCTTTTTTGTTTCAGGCAATTCAGAAAAAACTGATTCAAAGTAATGTTTGCGAAAAGCCGGTGTTACGTGTTCCGTATGAATAAGATTTTACTATAAGACGGTGCGTAGTTGAGAAATATGGATATAGACGAGAAAGTATCGGGGCCTGGTGGGGCCTCACAAAAGAACTGGACCCACTGGAACACCAGCAATGAGGAATTACCTTTAGAAATGCGCTTCAACCATGGACATATGGTGTCGATAACAGTGTATAGTGTTTTGATGATGATATCTGCTGCTGGTAACCTGACCGTACTATCGCAGTTAGTGAGAAGACGAAGAATGGGTAGGGCGAGTAGACTTGATGTTCTTTTAATGCATCTAGCGGTAGCCGATCTTATGGTAAGTTTTGGTTCCGAATTCCGTTATTAAGACATTGTTGTTAAATAGATTTTTGTGTATACACCGTGAGATATAAGTAGTAGTTTTGATTTTTATTTTACGTGTATATTTTAAATTTTTAATATGTTATTACCTCACTTAGGAAAGAAAAACATCTTTTTTTAGAAACGCATAAAAAATAGAAGTGAGCTAGAATTGAACCCGCGCCTCTTGAAAGAGACGGGAAACAAGATCCTAGTCATTACTATATTTTCTATTTTATCCTTTTCAGTGTAATATTTTATTCATAAAAAAATTATATTTCGCAGTGTTTTTAATAATAGAAGGTATACTGCTTATTAATAGGAAGTAATATTATTATTAATAGGAAGTAAACTGCTTATTGATAAAACTGTAATAGTGCGCATCTCCAGGTGACATTCCTGATGATGCCGTTGGAGATCGCGTGGGCGGGGACGGTGCAGTGGCTGGCCGGCGATCTCATGTGCCGGCTGATGATGTTCACGCGGACCTTCGGGCTGTACCTGTCGAGCTTCGTGCTAATATGTATCGCTATTGACAGGTATTTTTTTAAATTGTTATTAATAAATTTCTTTAAAAGTTCTTTAAAAGTAGTTGAGGCGTTGATATTAATCACTGCGTTACTTCTTTTTATGACGAACAATATATTGCTATAGTAAAATATATTCTAAAAAAAATTGCCGTGGCGTTTTGCGTCCGCGTCTGTAGAAATGATGATCGATTCCTACTCATTTATTTTTATTTCCCTGCTCTGGTAAAGTAAAGCAGCACCCAATACTCGAATTTGGGCGAAAAATGTAGAATGAAGTAAGTCTTGATAGGCAGAGGGAAGCTAGTGTTAAGACACTCCGTTCCCCCCTTTCCACCGAATTCTGGAGGCATTGTGTGCTGAGTGGCGGAGCTCAACGCCGCGCTATGCATCGACACCAGAGCGAAGAAATGGTAATAATAAATTTAAATAAATATTTCATTTCCTCGAGTGAGGATCGAACCCACAACCAGTTGCGCTTACAGTCATAATTTGCGCTTCGAGCTGGTCTTGTTATTCTATTAAGAAAGAATCCTCATCCTTTTTCCATATTTGGTAAACGTCAAAATAATCTCTCAATATATGTAATTTCCGTTATATTTATTAGATTTGTATATTATGTGGATAGTTGGACAGCAGAACGCAATAACGTTTTAATATATTTACAAGTTGCTTCAAAACTCTCTCGAACAAGAATGATAAAGATATCTTCCCCGAAAATCTGATTTCTTATCGCATTAGATGTAATAACCGCGAGTTACTGTAGGTAATACATATAAATTCCTTATAAATTGTAATAAATTACCACTAACAGTAATGTTTATATAATATTGAGTTCTACGTTTAGCAGACAAGTACAGAAAAATCTTTTAAGTTTCACTATTTATCAAATTTAATTTCCTAATATAATTATAAATTTGTACTAAATTTATCTCGCTTATATTTCTTTTTTTCGTACCTTCACATTTTCCTGTAGTAATACAAGTATTAACATGGTGTATATATATATTTAAGATATAAACTGTAATATTAATACAATCCACTCCAAAGAAACGCAAGGTTTTTTTATAGCTTTAAGCATTTTATCACCATTTTTTAAAAAATAAAACTATATTTAAATAATAAATATTCTTATAGAGTCCTCCGTAGCGCAGGGCTATAGCTGACGTGACGGTTGTGGGTTGTTTAATATTTTCATTTGTTCACTCTGTTGTCGAGGTACAATTGCGGCGTTGAGTTCTGCACGCGAATTCAACACGCAATGCCTCATTTCTGTGGAAATTAGGGATCGGAGTGTGTTAACACAGGTTCCTTCTACCTACCCTGCTATTTGCGGGATACAGCGTGAAGCTGAGAAAAAAATTATATAACTAACTTATTTCTAGATACTACGCCATCCTGAAACCATTAAACATAACGTGGGAGGCGCGGGTGAAGCGGGCGCTGACGATCGCCTGGGTCTGCGCCGGGCTCGCCAGTCTACCGCAGAGCTTCATTTTCCACTTGGAGGAGCACCCCGAAGTAAGAGGGTAAGTCCGCAAGACCAAAGGAAAAATAAAATTCACAAGAAATTTCCGCTACCCTTCTTTGCGTTTTGCCTAACTTGTTTTTTTAGAATAGTAATATATTGTGGGTTTGGTTAAATGTGATTTATATTGGAAATTTGTTAAAACTGAAAGAATTTTTTAAATATAATCAGAAATTATAAACGACAAAATTAATAAAATATTTTTAAAATCTGAGTCATTCATAAATATTTTTTTAATTATTTCAATGTTGTCAAAAACACTTATATCTAATTCATCTAATATCGCATTAACGGTGAAAGCACAAGAAAGATTTATTAGTCAATAAATCAGCTTCACGCTGTGTCCCGCACAGCAGCGTAGGCAATGGGAACCTAGTGTTAAGACACTCCGTTCCCCACTTTCTGCCGGATTCTGGAGGCATTGCGTGTTGAGTGGCAGAACTCAACGCCACGCTTTGCCTCGACACCAGAGCGAAGAAATGGAAATATAAATTTAAGTAAATATTTCATCTCCTCGAGTGGGGATCGAACCCACAACCAGTCGATTTTAGTCACACTTTGTGCCGCTGCGCTACGACTGGTCTCCGATTTATTAGTCTAATTAAAATTTTAGTATCAGTTAGCAGAAATTACGTAGTACTTTTTGTATTTCTGTTTAAAAATTTTTGAACGCCATAATAAAAACTTCATTTTAAAGAATTTATAATATATTTATATTGCGAAAATATGATTACATTAATATAAAAAGTATTTTTAATAATCTTAGTAGTTGAATATATGAAAAAAATATATTAGAATAATACTGAAAATAAAATGTATAATATTTAAAACGAACAAATAAAATACGAAAACAATATAAATAAGGCCCCAGCGTGTGACTGTTCGCGACGGTTGCGGATTCGATTACCACTCGGAGGAATGAATAATTTTCTATTAATGTTTTCATTTCTATGCTCTGATATTAAGGCAAAAGCGCGGCTTTGACATCAGTCTTACAACAGGCAAAGCCTTGAAAAATATGGTGAACGGAGTATCTTAACATTAGGTTCCCTCTGCCTTTCCTACTAAATGCGGGATACAGCGTGAAGCTGAAAAAAAATAAGAAAAAAAATCAATATCAAATACGAACTTATCGAGGTTTTAAATCTTTTTCCATAGAAGGTGTATTTAAAAAGTCATCCTGATATCGATCCCTTATTCAGTGACAAGCTACGATATAAATCCATTTAAAATCTAAATTACTTCTAAAAATCTTTTGAGTTGTTGACAAAGCTTAATGGGGAATCCTGCAATAAAATAATTAAATTATACAACATTTCGAAAATAATTTTGAATTTTAAATGTGCTACTGACAAAGACAATGGTTAGAGATTATTTTTTCTTCTGGGTGTTACAAAAAAAAATGTGGAAAATAGACTACTTATTCCTTACGACTACTATATAAATCCTACGGAAAAGAGAGAATTGAGTGAAGATAGATCATTACGAAATTCTCTTAAGCTTACTATGTTCTATCGATATCTGGGGCTCGTTGTAGACGCGCGGGCGTTTTGCCAAACTAATAAATTACTGACATACTAGTATAGTATCTAAAGTGCACCGTAAATACAATCTATATTCTAATTCTAAGTCAGTTTAATGGATGAATAATATGAGTCATTAGATTTTTTATAAATTATTTTTAAAAATAATAATAAAGTATCTGATATATTGATGGAAGAACATAAATTGATATTCTTGTGTGTTATTTTTTAAACAAATGATGTTGCTATTTCTTAATTTTATAAATAAAAAAAATTATAAATATTTGATATAAATCAAATTTAAATATTAATAATTTCAACAGAATAATTTGCCCTATGATTTAGTTCCAAATCTATAAATATAAGGAACCGAGGAGGCAATACAATTATGATATATAGAAACTTTCTTAACCTTCTGGCAATAGAGGAAAAGAGTACAACGCCTATATTATTAATATACTTTTGTTTTGCAAAAAAAATCTCAAGGTATATATAGGGGTTGTCTGCGTTCAAACATATTCCAACTGCGCCAAAATGGCGAATTTAATATTATAAAGTAGGTAAGGTAGTAGAGGGTCACTTGCTCACTTATTTTTGTATTATAGTCTAAGGATAATATTTTTTTTAAAATAAAAAATATTCTATATCCTTTCTTATACCTCTAAGAATATGTGTTCAATATCGCGTGATAATCGGTTGAGTAGTTTTGACGTGAAAGCGTAACAAACAAACATACACTCACATTTGTAATATAAATATGATAATAATCTTCTCCAATTCAAAACAAAAATCTTATTCATTCAGGTATTTCCAATGCGTGTCGTACGGTTCGTTACCGACGGAGAGACACGAGTTCGCGTACTTCCTGCTGAACATGGTGCTGATGTACGTCGCGCCGCTAGTGTCCACTCTCTACTGTTCTTCGGCGGCGTTGCTAGAAATTATACGGAGAGCTAACACATCAAATGGTGAGTGTACATTATATATTAACGGCGCAGGGGCACAAGGCTGTGGCTGTAACGCGACGGTTGTGGGTTCGATCCCTATTAAATGGGGAATAAGAATAATTATTTTTTCTTGTATGCTGCTGTTAAGCACTCTGTTCACCATTAAGACATTTACGCTCTCCACTTTCCGTCGAATTTTTGGGGCATAGGTTGTTGAGCGGCGGAACTCAACTCCGCTTTGCCTACACAAAAATTAAATATTTCATTCCTCCGATTCAGAATTGAATTGAGTGGGGGCCGAGCCCGCATCTATCAAATTTGTGATACGCTGTCTGTCAGTGACAACGATACATAGAACTCAATATAGATAAAAGGATGTATAAAGACTCGCTAAGAATGAACAAAGTTTTAATTTGTTTTGTTAATATTAGGTTGAAAGTTAAGCCTTCTCGGATTTTATGTAAAACGCCAAACGTACAAGTTTTCAAAGCTTCGAGTTTATTACCAATTTTAATTTATGATTTTCATATTAATATTATGAGGCCGTCGCATCGTGGCGCAGTGGCACAAGCGTGTGACTGTAAACTCGACGGTTGTTATTGATTCCCTCTCCAGGAAATAAATTAATATTTATTAATATTTTCATTTCTTCGCTCTTGTAAAGGGCGGCGTTGAATTCCGCCACTCAACACTAAATGTCTTGAAAATTCCACGGAAAATAGAGAGTTTCTTAACATTAGGTACTCTCTGGCTATACTGCTTTACGGGATACAACGTGAACCTGAAAAAAATATATATTAATATTATAATAGTGGAAACAGCTATGTATGTATGTGTGATTGTTACACTACTAAATATAATTTATGTTAAAACCTTTTTAGGCTTGAACAAAAATTTTAAGCATATGGACATGAGCTTAAATTTTATAGTACTACAAAAGATACTGTTACTATACTATTTTAGTCTTTTCCGAGTTTAATTAATGGAAGCAAATATTTATTGAAATAGTCAACTGGATAAAATAACTATGGCTTGTTGTCATGTATGTATATACATATAATTTTTATAACATTTTTACTAAAATGTTATTCCACACTTAGCAAAGAAAAATACTTAATAAGAAAAATGTATAAAAATTTATCACAATGACGTTCCCCAAGTTCTCGACGATCTTGGACGGTTTCCAAGGAGGCGCGGGTTCAAATCCAGCTTCGTTCAAATTTTTATACGTTTTCTTATTGATCATAATAATTGTTCATAATAATTTTTAACGTATCAAACACTAAAAACCATCAAAGTATGCAGCACATCGTCTTTAGCAACAAGGTCTATTAAAACAAAAAAATCTTCATATGAGATCTAAACCCACGTACCGTTATTGCTCTATATAAAAGCCATAATAGACAAAGTAACCTTATGTATAATAGACTCGTTCATTTAATTTTAAATCACAAAGGGTACTTTTGCCTTTACTTTCTTGCTTCTCCGACACTTTATTAGAATATTATGCCGCGTACAAACAGCAGTTGGTAATTAATTTGTGCCTGCTTATCTTCAATTAGGACGTGGAATATTTTAAATTAAGTCAAATTTGTTTTAAGATATTGTCTTGTTTTTGGTAACATTTTATGAGAATAAAGTTAAATAAACCTTTTTTAATTTGTTTATTTTTATTTAAAAATTAAAGGACTACAAAAAAAGTTTTTAATAAATCTTAAATCTAAGATATAGTTACAGTTTTTGATAACCGGTAGACCAAACATCAGTGGTCATGTGTATGATATACGGATCAGAAACGTAGTGTCAACACTACACACAAAAAAATATAAAAAACTCAAAAGATTTTAATTGTGTGCTATTGAGGGGTAGTATATAACATAAGGCTAGTATTTAAATATAATTAACAAAAAATCGTTCACAAATTAACATTATAGCTAAAAGAGAAACAATTAAAAAATAAAAATTCAAAAGAAATACTCTTGGTATATGTTCATATATTTAAAGTATATAGTTTCCTCAAATTGCTGAAATGAAATAGATATTGTCTTTTATCACTCCGGTGATAAGTCACTACTTGGGTCCTCATAAAAAAATAGTTTTATTTTATTTAATTGATTACATAACTATATTTTTTATATAATAACTGACTGTTTTCTTTTGGAATAAAAAGAATGGCAAAATTTATTTTGTCTTTACCAAAACAAATACGAAAAAACCTAGTGTACTTTGTTGAACAAGTCGCTGTTGGTTGATTTTTAAAATCCCCACCTGCTCTCAAGGGTTGACGTGCCAATTTGTTTCTGAGAATCAAGATCACTTCATGCGCGAAGACGCTACGAAAATTGGGGTTTATACGTACTTTTAATATATGGTGGCACAGTATTTTTCTTTATAAATAAATCTTTTGTGATAGCTAAGAAAATTGCGATACGATTTTGAAATCCGAGGCCGTCGTGGCGCAGTGGCATAATCTCGTGTCTGTAAACGCGATGGTTGTTTCGATTCCCACTCAGAAGGAATGAATTATTATTTATATAAAAATATTCAATGCTGTGTCTCGAAAATTCGGTGGTGCGTAGAGAACGGAGTAACTTAGCACTAGTTTCCCTGCTGTACGCGAGATGGAGCGGGAGTAAAACACTTCTGTTGGCATTATTCCTTAAAAAAAATATTTGACTATCAAACTGATATACTAAGCAGCGAATAATTGCAACAACTAAGTTAGTAGTTAGTAGGATTGAAACCAAAGATAAGAGATAAGAAACGAAAACATTATTAATCTATTATTTTTATATTTATATCAGTTTTCTTTTCATAATATATAATAAATATATTATATATAAAACACCAAATTGCTATCCTCTATTTGGTCCATCGAACCCTACAAAATCGGAACATTGGTCCGAAATAACCTAAATTATCATAAAAATATTTGTCAATACCAATTCGATGGTAATTGCTTGCTTATTACCGAACCCTCTGGAGGATCAGCTCGTGTCGAGATCTGTGTCGGAATGCCCGTCACGAACCAAATCGATTCTGTGAAAGATTTTCATTATTATTTCTATATAATGAAATCTTTCACAGAATTTGGTGTGTTTCCTTTGTGTTTTATCATCAATATCATAAACCATAGATAAAATTTTCATTTTAGATAAATAAAATTATTGTTTAACGTAAAAAAATATATATGGAATTTTCCGGTATTTTTAAAATAAGTCACTCCGTTTTCCACTTTCTGTTTATTTCTAAGATTTGGTGATTTGGGATGTAAAATATAAATGATTTAGAATCGCATTTTAAGTAAAAAGTCAGGAAAAGTATAAATTACAAATATATTTTTCATTATAAAAGTCTGTAAAAGTTTAAACACGCACGTTTAAATAGCACGTTCAGTTTCTATTAAGACTCTTCTTTCCAATTAAGACACACACTTTCGCCGAATTCTAGAGACATTGCGTATTGAGGGGCGGCACTCAACGCCGCCCTTTGCCTTGTTACCAGAGCAAAGAAATGAAAATATTTAATATATAATTTCCTTTAATAGGAGTTGAACCCAGCGACCAGGAAAATAACCAGTAAACATTCTTGCTACAAATTAAATAAGGGTAATCCCATAGTAACGAATCAAAATTATACGTCGATATAATTGACCACGAGAAAGAGATCCTTGAGTAAACATTTCAAGAAGCTTTGATTTGTAAAATACTACTAAAAAAAATGATCGTATTAATTTATTGGCATAAGCTTAGCACTTTTTAGTGTTTAGTACTTTTTAGTGTTTAGTACTTTACTTTTTTTTATGAGGCCGTCGTGGCGCAGGGGCACACGGGCATAACTGGTACGCGGTGGTTGTGAGTTCGATCCCCACATAGAGGAAAAAAATATTAATTAATTAACATTTTCATTTTTTCGCTCTGGCTCCGGGACAAACGCTCGCTGTTGAGTTCCTCACAAAACGCAATACCTCGAAAAAAAACAGTTAAAAGTGTGGAACGGAGTGTCTGTACACTAGGTTCCCTCTACCTACCCTGCTATATTCGGGATACCGTGTTTTAAAAAATACTTTGTTATGCTGGCTAAGATTACAAGTTATTAATTATTTTAGTCTTATATGAAATGAAACATTAGCTACCTACTCACAATACTCTTCGGCAAAAATATTTTTCTTAGGATACTGTATATGGCATGATGAGTTACCTTTGCTAGGTTAAAGTTCAGGTTACGATGAAAGAAGAAATGTGCACAAAGAAAAGAAAATGGATTTTACTGAATTATTATTTTTACCTTACATCCTTTGATCTAGTCAGACCTTCACTCATCGATAATAAATTACAACAGCAGACAAACATACCTATATACAAAAAAATATTCATAAAAACTTTTCACAAAATCAATTTGCTTCCAAATCTATTCAGTTACTTGATTAAACAACAAATATCGAATCACACAGGCAACCATATGTAATATTAAATATATTTTCTTATATAAAATGTCTGGAGTGTATCGAGAAAAATATTTCAGAATTCGTGTGACATCGATTTCCTACTTTAGTGAGCACGTGTCTGAATGGAGTATTAAAATGTTTCTCACGTAGGTACACATGTGTCAATGTATTGTCGAAAAAAGATAGATATAGAAATAGATAATAGAGATACCTTTGGTGATCTCGTTTATAGGCACGGCTGAAGAGGATGAGATTAGAGTTTATTAATAATTAATATAATGAGGTCGGTCGTGGCGCAGGGGCACAAAGCGTGAACGCGACAGGTTGTGTGTTCGATTACCAGAATGAAATGTTTTATATTTTTAATTCTTCGCTGCTCTGGTGTCGAGGCAAAAGCACGGCACGGCGTTGAGTTCCACCCCACTCAACGCGCCATGACTCCAGAAATTCTTCTGCTTACCCTGCTGTATGCGACATACAGCGTGGAGCAGAAAAAAGAATGTTTATAAGCTATATAGATTATAGATAATAAAAAAATGTGATATAGAGGCCGTCTTAGCGCAGGGGCAGTAGCGACTGTAAACGCCACGGTTTGTGGGTTCGATTCCCATTTGGGGGAATAAAATATTTAATATTTTCCTCATTCTGGTAACAAAATAAAGCACGTTGTTGAGTCGCCTTCTCTTCGTATCTTAATCTGAACGGAGTGTCTTAACACATTTTTATCGTTCTCCGGAACGGGTTGCATCTTGAAGATGCTAATATATTTAGTAAAAAAATATTATTAAACATTTTTATTTTATAATTGTACAAAATTATAAGATTAAAATTTCAAATAGCTCTTTAGAACTTTAATTATTTATGCTAGAAAAACATTTCGCCCGAACCTCTAGGGAATTTTTGGATTTAATCGTTTCTTAATTTTATCTTTCATAGTCAGATCTTATGTAAATCATGAATTTTCTATATTATGGTTGATATTTATTTTCGTATCACGCTTATTTTCACGGATTCCAGGTTATCCCGCAGCGTGATCTTATGGTCCTACTTATCCCGTGAATTAAAACGTGAAAATAAGAAATGTTATAGTGATCGACTTCTTCATCACATTCCACACAAAAAAACTTTTTGTATGTTCACACAGGGTCATTAAATTTTTTTAAAAAAATTTTAGCTTCACGCGATATCTCGCCCATTGCAACGTAGGCAGAAGGAACCTAACATTAAGACATATTCGTTCCTTAATTTCTGTCGATTTTTTTTCGAGTGTTAGAACTCCACGCCAAGCTTTGACTTGTTATTAAATCAAGGAAATTAAAATATTAAATAATTAGTGTGAATCGAACTTGCAACCTATGGGTCTACAGTCCGACGCTGTGTCACTGCGCCTTGACGTCCTTTTATCTGAATATAATTAATAATTATAAAAATCTAATAACTCTATGAGTTAATTTTATTAAGTTAATATATTTGGAAACATACAATAAATAACAAATATTTAACCATTTCTATAATAAAAATTGTATCTACGTGGTACAGAAGTGAAGTTAATATATTTTAAACCACATTGTAATATGCTTTTCCAAAGAGACTTGTCTAGAGTTAGCCCTAGTAAATAGGTCCCTTGCCAATTCTCTAAAAGCAAAAAACAAAACAGATTTTTTTTTCAAATTATAATTCTCTTTGTGAAATTATAAAGTTTTATTACAAATAAAATTAGCTTTTTTTTCTAAAATCGTTGACATTAAGCCACAATTGCGTTCTACCGTAAAATCTTTGTTTTGTAACTTTGAATTTGTACAAATATATTTTTTTTAAAAATGGACTTAAAGTAAGATATAAGAAAAAAAATTAAGTCAGATAAGCTTTTATATTTAAGGATTGTGTTGTTTTATGTTAACTAAGAAATTGTAAGAATTATTTTTAAACAATTTTAAAGTGTTATTCCACACTTAGGAAAGTAAAATACTTATTTAGAAAACGTATAAAAATTTGAACGTAGCGGGACTCGAGCCCGCGCCTCCTGGAAACCGATCAGGCGCTCTGATCACTAAGCCATACGTTCTCGCCAAGCTACGTCGAAACTTTTATACGCTTGTTACAACTTATTTATGTTGTTAGTATCTCTGTAGGGAGATTTTTACAAATTTCCGCTACCCAAAGATAATAAATTACTAAGAATTATCGTATAGTAAAAGTAGTAGGTAGCTAAGCAAAGTAGCGCAAGAAGCGGAGTAGTAGCCTGGTCGGTTTCCAGGAGGCGCGGGTTCGAGTCCCGCTACGTTCAAATTTTTATACGTTTTCTAAATAAGTAAATTGTAAGAAAATATTCCAAAACAAAAGGCCGGCGTTGAGTTCCGCCACTCAACACGCAATGCCTTGAAAAATTCAGCGAAAGTGGGGAACGGAGTGTCTTAACACTAGGTTCCCTCTGCCTACCCTGCTGCGTGCGAGATACAGCAAGCAGATTTAATTCATGGTATCCACACTGAACTTAGAGTAAACGAAGCAAAATAAATGACTATTTTGTTTCAGATAAAATGCGTAGAAGCGGAGTGGGCATCCTCGGCCGAGCCAGGGCTAGGACCCTCAAGATGACAGTCACCATTGTTCTAGTCTTTTTCGCGTGCTGGTCCCCCTACTATTGCTATTGTATATGGTAAGTAATACTTAAGGAAGTAAGGTCACAAAAAGACATGAATTAGTAGCGTTCGATGCTACATACTCTCCGGCTGTACGGGATAAGTGTGAAGTTAACAAAAATATGTTCAAAATAACTTTGTATAAACTATTCGTGGAAATTTTATGAATTCTATAAAATACAATCAAAATATTCTTTTTTTTGTCATAGATAACACTTATAAAATTAAATATAAACAAATATATATTGAGTATGTCTATCATGGTGGGAATAATATATTTTTGTCACAGATGTCATTCTTTGTTTAGAATGGAAATCATTTATAGCAATAAATGGAATTCTAATAAAAACTTAACAAGATTTAATAATCTTTATATTTTAGTGTCACGTTGTACACAGCAGGGTTGGCAGAAGAAACCTAGTCTTAAGATTCTCCGTGCAACATTTTCCGGCGAATTCTGGTAATATTGCGTGTTGGCTAACGGAACTCAACGCCGCCCTTTGCCTCGACACCAGAGCGAAGAAATGAAAATATTAAGTATTTCATTTCCTCAAGTGAGAATCGAACCTGCAATCTGTGCACACTTTGTGCCCTTGCACCAGGCCATTTATAACTTAATTTTTCCTTTTTTTTTATTATAACAAACTCTTTGATAGGTATTGGATAGACAAAGAATCAGTAAAGAGTCTCGATCCAGCCTTCCAAAAGGCCATGTGGCTATTTTCGTGTACAAATTCGTGCGCCAACCCTATAGTGTATGGGGCGTTCAATAGAAACCGGTGGACGTGGCGAACGGGACACGTGAGTAAGATAATTATATTTCTTCTACTATTACCCATATTCAGCATTAACTAATCATACATTCTTTTTTTTAAGCTTTACGCTGTATAGCAAGGTAGGCAAAAGGAACCTAGGAATCTAGAGTTAGGACACTTCAGTTTCCCACGTTCCGCTTTGTTCTGGAAGCATTGCATTCTTCACGTTCCAATTACCTTAGGTATATGACATATTAGGTAGTAGTGTTTTTACTAAATGAAACTAAAGCTGTATTTTGCTTAACCCTAACAGACGATTCCTGTGATTTTTTATATTAATATATCGATATTGCAAATGAATAGAATCATATAATAAGATACTAAGCCAAAAGTACCATTATATAATATTTACTTTTATGCTTAATTTTTTTTTTGCTTAAAATTTAACACTTAATGTATTTTAAATTGAGATTGGATTGAAATTTACTATTGAGTAAATTAAACAAAAGATCTCCTTCATTTGTTTTGAGGGACAAGCTTAAGTCAAATTTAGTAGGAGTTGAATCAAATTAAGTAAACGAATCAAGCTGTGTGTTAATTGATCGGTCGATCACCTTTCCTTTCTCTTTACATACCTACATACTTAAAAGATAAATGAAGTAGCAGATGCCAGCCGTGGCGCAGGGACACAAAGTGTGACTGTAAAATCGACTGGTTGTGGGTTCCATCCCCACTCGAGGAAAAATGTATTTACATTTATATTTTCATTTCTTCGCTCTGGTGTCGAGGCACAGCGCGGCGCTCAACACGCAATGCCTCCAGAAGTCGACGAAAAGTGGGCAACGGAGTGTCTTAACACTAGGTTCCCTCTACCTACCCTGCTGTGTGCGGGATACAGCGTGAAGCTGATAAAAAAAAAGTTTAGATTAATAAAATTTCAGTATAATCTAAAAAAAACCATTTAAAAATTGTTAAGATCGTCGTGGCGTAGTGGTACACCGCCTAATTGTAAACGATTGTGAGTTCGATTAGCGTTAAGGAAAATTTATTATTTTCATTTCGTTGCTCTGAAAACAGAAAGCGCGACATTTAAGTCTACCACTCAACATGCAATCTCTCCAAAATTGGGCACAAGATGGAAAACGGAGTGTCTTAACATTAGATTACGTCTACCGACACTGCCATATGCGGGACTCAGCTTCAAGCTTATTAGATTTTTAAAATTAGTGTTTTATGACAACTATACTAAGTCACTGTATGTAGTAGGCAAAGAGCTTGGCAACAAATAGTTTCGCTCCCTTTCAGGTACCACTATACTATGATGTTACGACGTAACTAAATTATGTAAGACTAGCGACACGATCGCGGCTTCGCCCGCTTGAACGACAATTATTAATTTACTAATCTTTATTACTTTCGTTTATAGATAACAATATTATTTTAATAATAATATCTATTGATTTTATCTGTACCTATATTGAAAAATAAAGTTCCTGCCCATTTAATTAAATATATATTTAAAGCAATTTAGTAGAACAACATTATTTAAAATGATATAACTTACTTATTTAGAAATCGTGTAAAACTTTGAACGTAGCGGGACTCAAACCCGCGTCTCCGGGAAACCGACCAGGCGCTCTGATCGCTAAGCCATACGTTCTTATCAAGCTACGTCAAATTTTTTATACGCTCATTACAACTTATTTATGTTGTCAGCATATCTGTAGGGAGATATTTACAAATTTCCGATACTCAAAGATAAGTGCTATTGATCGTCTGGCAAGAGAGAATGCTATTTATTAATTTTTTTTTCATTTTTAAGTGTTATTCCACCCTTTGGAAAGAGAAATACTTGTTTAGAAAACATATAAAAATTTTAACGTAGCGGGACTTGAACCCACGCCTCCTGTTAACAAAACGTTAACGTTTACGTTTATTTTATTTACGTAAAACTTTATTGATAAAAAATACTAATGTTATCACGTATGATATTGTGTAATGATATTGTGTAAAGGATTGTCATTAAATATCAAAAAAACAAACAGCACGGTACCAGTAACGTGAGCTTATGTGATAGCTTACGGATGAAAAAAATAAGGGTCTATTTTACTTGTCTACGTAACGTTGTGATGTATTTAACGGTGATTTTTTTTGCTTGTTGCACTTATTTTTGTTGCTAGCATTTAAGAATTTCGACATACCCCGATGAGAACGTATGGCTTAGTTGATCAGAGCGCTTGGAGAGTTTCCAAGAGGCGCGGGTTCAAATCCCGCTACGTTAATACGCTACGAATTTTTATATGTTTTCTCAAAAAGTATTTTTCTTTCCTAAGTGTGGAATAACACTGTAAATACTTTAAGCGTCTATGTGTTGCGTTATCAATATGAAACAAAAAGACATGTTTGTTTTGTAGGAGTCCCGTTAAATATTAATTTTATTCTGCTTTTAAATATTTGTGTCCTGAGCCTACACAAAGAAATGTTTCATCATTGAAAATTTAAATTGTCTAACTGTCATGGTTCATGAGATACAGCCCATAAACAGACTCACAGAGATCATCTTAGTAATAGGGTCGCTTAATATTGAGAACTGTAAAAGCACCAATATAAAAACAATAATTTAAATAAATGGTCCTATTATTCCAAAGCATTATATTTTTTAGGCAGGAGGAACGTAGTGTTAACACACTCTGTTCCCCACTTTCCACCTAATTTTAAAAGTAATTAAATATAATGTAAATAAATCTTCCCTTCGAGTGAGAAACAAACCCTCCACCTTCGTATTCATACCTAATCAGACGCTGTGATGCAGCATCACAACGCCTCAAGTCTACTCTAAAATCTTCTCTTAATAATCTTTTAAATTTAATAATTATCATCATTATATCATGAAGGAATGAGACTTGTAAAAGTTGATGTTTTTTCATGTGCAATATTCACTATAGAGCGAACCTTAAAATATCTTTTCTTATTTTTATTTTACAGTCATTTAAATTATTTTGTTAATTCTCCTTCCTGTTCCTTCCTCCGTAACAACTTATATCAACTTGCTGTATCCCGCACACTGCAGGGTAAGCAGAGGGAACCTAGTGTTAAGACACTCTGTTCCCCACTTTCTGCCGAATTCTGGATGCATTGCGTGTTAAGTGGCAGAACTCAACGCCGCGCTTGTCCTCGGCACTAAGGCGAAGAAATGGAAATATAAATTTAGGCAAATGTTTCATCTCCTCGAGTGGGGATCCAACCCAGAACCAGTCGATTTTACAGTCATACTTTGGACCGCTGCGCCTGCGACTGGCCTCTTATATTAAGCATAAAATAGATATATATTCTGTTCCTACTGAATTATGTACATTAATTACTATTTCCAGAATACACGATGTCGAAACGGCTTGAGAAGGGGTTCACGGTTCCCCCACGGCGATTCTATGGAAATATCCGCAGCGACTCTAGCCAGAGCGAGGAGTTCCATACAAAGTGACAGGCACGGCCGCCGCGACTCCACCTTCAACCACAACGGATCGCACAAACATATTTACAACAACAACAACAACAACATCAATGGTGTTGTTTAGCGACACGCCGGTATCAGACGAGTAAGGACTCGATAATGAGATTATATGAAGTTGCTCGTCGTTACCGTGAAATAAGTGTTACAATGTTTATAGTGAAATATGTATGTAGAAATAATTTATTCTGTTTTATTTTGGCGCAACTCAACGCCGCGCTTTGCTTCGTGACCAGAGCGAGGAAGTAAAATATTAAATATTTCATTTAATCGTATGGGAATCGATTCTGTCGCGTATCCAGTCGCATCCCGGTGCCCGTGCACCACGTCTGGCATTTTAAAACTATAAATTTTAAGAAACCTTTCTTTCTCTCTAGCGTTATAATTACAAGTTTGAAGGAGAGCTTTAAAACTTTATACATATCTATAATCTACTTAGGTAAGCTAATATTTGTGTAATATAAATTATCAATATACTTTTGTATATAGCTTGTTGTTTAGCACGAGATAAATATCGAATAACATGTGCGTAGACAAACTCCTCTTCTATAATTTACTTTTTAACAACAAAATTGGTCCATTTTTAGCCATATTTTTTAACAACAACATTAAAATAGGCCCACATGTACATGAATTCGACATTTAACTTAAATGGTTTATATAGTATGAATAGAAAACGAATTTAAATATAATTTAACATTTATACTTTCTAACTTCGTTATGGCGAATAATGAAACGATTTAAATTGATAAACTATAGAAATTGTTTTATAGTTATTGTAGAATAGTGTAGTAACCTGATATAACTTACAAATAGTAATTTATTTGAATTTAAATGATTCCTTTAATATCTTGTTGTAATTTTTGCTTATTTACAAAACCTAAGAATATAAATAAATGTATTTAGTCAGAATATACCAAAATTAGTAAGAATAACTACGGTAAGTCTTAAATAAGTTGTATATTTGGGATATTTTTCTCCTAAATTTGTCTTTCAAAATCACAAAAAGTTAAGAAAATGTATATTGCTTTTTAACTTTGTATACGAAGGAGGTGTATGTAAAATATTATAAACTTTGTATCCAAAATTTAACTCAATAAAATAAAATAAAAAAAATTTAGAATGGACTTCAAAAGTTCTTATACTATGTAGAATTTAGTTCCTTACATTCCTTTATAGATGCAATTTATAAAGATACTCATAATTTATTTAAGATACATTCCTAGAATTTTATTTTATATGTAAAAAAAAACTTTAGATCCATTAAATAAATACTCGTATATGATTGTAATATCTTATGTACTTTAAAATGTAAGTTGGCTGTGATGTGATAAGAGACTTGGTTCAATAGTCAATGTGGTTTTATACCGTTAAGCCTTAAGTCAAAGTGCAAGAAATATTTGATAAATAAAATATAAAAATCAAATATCTTTTATTTACCTTTTCATATAAATAATAGTGATAAATAAATAAAATGAAACTCTACAGTAAGTATTTATTAAAATAACATTTAAAAGGATGAACGTCAGAATGAACTAAAAATACACAGATTATAAACACTGATTGATATAAAAAGTCTAAAATGATTTGTACTCATTTAAGTTTGCATTCGTTTTGGTCGTAACTGGCAGTACTGATCGAAAAATTGTATGTAAAATAAACATACAAAAAAAAAGACAAAAATATGATTCTTAAACTACAAAAATTGTTAGAAACAATATTAATAATAATAATAATGGATGACTCTTTACAATAAATAACAAGTTATTACTAAACTAATATAACTGTATATACTGATTACACTCATCATATAAATAAATCTGACAAATACAGAATTAAATTTTAACTTACATATCTAGACATTTATTTTAAATACTAATATTTGGCCATTTCAGGGATGTTGTTTTGCTGTAATACAAAATTAATATAAGAATGGCTATACTTAACAGAAAGAAAATTTGTAGGATAGATACTTCATTTGGCAATAGCTTATAATTGTAGATTTCATTATATTGATTCACTCTTTTAAATTAAGTTTAGTATTGGAATATGAAGCTCATTTAATTTTTTTGTTTAATGAATTCAAAATTAATTTCAAATGATTAGCTAATTTTATTAGAATAACTGAGTTCATACAGGTTATCAACTTTCAGCTTCACGCGGTATCCTGCACACAGCAGGGTAGGCAGAGGGAACCTAGTGTTAAGACACTCCGCCTGCGCCACAAGTGGCCTAAACTTTAAAGTCACAAAATCTGTTTATACAGCATGAACTATGTAACTGTAAGAATATCAATTATCAATAATTAACTTAATACTAAAAAAGAATAACTAAAACAAACCCTAAAATCGATTTATAATTACAATCAACATCATAAATTTTCCATAATAATTGCATTTTCACACATAATGTCAACTTTTAAATCGTTTTTAACGATCTCAAATAAATATAACGATAAAAATCAACAAATAGTCTAAGTGGAATGCAATGGCGTGACTGATTAATGTACTAGACTACGCACTTATATTATGGCACATTTAATAAGGGTATATATAAGTATAAGTATGAAATAATCATAAAGAACAACTATTCATACTTTATAATATGTATATTTTTTTCCTGAAAGGAATGAAAAATCGATTATTGACTCGATTAAACTATTATTTGACATAATCGATATGATACATTCTTATAAGTGTAACAGAAAAGATAGATATAGTAGAAATTTTGTTTTAAAGATTCATATACTTTCATACAAAAATAGATAACAGCTCTCAAATACATTCATATATTTGATAATAAAGTAAACGAAATTAAAATGTCACCATATCATCTCTTTTATATTTTTTTTAAATAAATTATATTAAGTTTTTGTATGATTATAAAATTATGAAATAAATGTTTAATAAAAAATGAATAGAACAGTATCTGGAGCTGCACTACACAATATAATGGCACATCACGAACACACCGATATATTATTACCATTTACACCGATCAAAAGTACATAAAATACTTACTTCATTTTTATTTTATTACAATAATATCTAAACATATAACAGACATTCTACACATTGATATAATTTTGACAACACTACGTAAAATATTTTTTTATATCAAATTGTAAATCTACAATATTTATTAAAACATTTACAGGGTTTTTTTTTTAAATTGTATTCATTCAATACAAAGAATGCCGCCAAAAGTATCACTTGCCATAATACACACATAAAATTGACAGAATTTCATGACACACAAATTGTTATTTAAAAACTGCAAGTAAAAATTTAACTAAATTAAATCAGGTTCACGCTGTATCCCGCATACATCAGGATAGGCAGAGAGATCCTAGACACTCCATTCCCAACTTTTCGCCGATTTTTTCGTGGCATTGCGTGTTGAATTTCAAATAATTAAACTTATGGAAGTCTTGTTAAAAAGACTACACTTTTAGATATAGTCAATCATAGCCCAAACCACATAAATTATAACGCAACTCAATAAATAAATAAAATCACAAAATAATTCAAACTACTTATATGTTATTGTCCTGACACGAAATACGTTTACGTTATTGAACACAAAACGCGTAACCGTCAAGAGGCCTGAAACTGACCGGTACCTCCGTATATAAAAATAAATATATTATTGAAGGTTTACATAAGATATTTATATATAAATAAAATGTAAATTTAATAAATATTTCATCTTCTTGAGTGGGGATCGAACCCACACCCAGTCGATTTTAAAGTCACACTCTGTGCTCCTGCGCCACGACTGGCCTCGACTACTTTTAAATTCATATAATTAAAAAAATATTAGAGTTGATGGTTAATAACGTACATTCGCGATATGTTTTGATAGCACTATATTAAAAAAGACATAGCAACAAAATTATTAATATTAAATCGCTATTTTTAAACGAACTGTCGCTTTCAGCACTTATCAAGCATATTCTTATTTTTTAAATATATATTGTAAGAACGGATTCCGTTTCAAATTTCTTTTGTATCATAAAAATAAAAATTACCATTCTATATTCAAAATAAACAATCATTCATTCATTCATTCAAAGAATGAACCTAACGTAACCCTGTACCGGTCAATTCAAGCCAGTTTAGTGGTCGCCCTTCTCCAGCTCGGTGAGCTCGTGCGCAGGCGCGTTGTCGCGGTCGTTGTGCAGCGCGCGCGTCTTGTCGATGTCGCCCTGCGACAGTGACGTCACGATGATGGCGCCCAAAGCGTCGCACACCACGTTGATTGTTGTTCGGAATCGGTCACTGAGTAGTAAATTGGGAATTTATTATTTTTTTATTTTATTTTTTTTCAGCTTCACGGTGTATCCCGCACACAGCAGAGTAGGCAGAGAGAACCTAGTGTTAAGACAATCCGTTCCCCACTTTCCGCCAATTTCTGGAGACATTGCTTGGAAATTTATATACCTTTATATATCAGAATATGTTAAACGCTTTGGTGGTTCTCTTATTAGTATACTTTGAAAATGGATATTCGAGAAACAATTACACTAATATAATTTTGTCAGATTTCTCACAAAACCATCTTTTTTGTACTGTAGATTAATTTGATCTAGTAGGGAGAACTCGAATAGGAAATATATTTTTTAAAAATATCCCATATTCATATTTGATGTGACAGCCTTGAGAGTTCTCAACCTTACTAGTAAGTAATGATCAAAAATACAGTTCTCAATCAAAACGTTATAAATATATAAAATTAGAAAGAAGCTTATTAAAGGAAAAGCTTTTAAAGTTAAAAATTTGATTTTGTTTTTAATTTAAAATAAATTAAGATATAAAAAATTATAACAGATAACTTACAGCAACCAATCGACCGCTAAGATAATGGACACGTCTTCAGCGGGCAAGTTGACGGTGTCCAATACCATCACCATGGTGACCAGACCCGCCTGGGGAATCCCCGCAGCGCCTATACTAGCCGCTGTCGCTGTCACACTTGAAATAAAAAAAACGTACGTAACTCGATTATATTTTCATTAGAAATATGAAATCTTGGATTGCTAATTACATTTTTTAGATTGAAAGATACTACGTCTAAAAACGTTAGTTTATTTTCAGATTTGAAAGATGGATTTTTTTAAATAGACTGAGGAAATACGCAGTGAGATTTAAATGCAAATCGTAGTGTTTTTATTGTAGTGTTTTTAATCGTAGTGGTTGATTGTAAATATGTAGGAAAAGTAAAATATTTAAAGTCATATAAAAATTTTAACATAGCAGGATTTGAAACCTCGCCTCTAAGATATTTCTTAAATGTTTCAAATTACATTGTAGTGGCAATTTATTATATATTGACACTCTTTAATATAGAAAGCCAGGTAATCTACAAATTGTCGAGGCAAAGCGCGGCGTTGAGTTCCGTCACTCAACACGCAATGCCTCCAGAACATGGCGGAAAATGG
Source organism: Heliconius erato x Heliconius himera (assembly GCA_013421005.1). Classification (NCBI taxonomy): domain Eukaryota; kingdom Metazoa; phylum Arthropoda; class Insecta; order Lepidoptera; family Nymphalidae; genus Heliconius; species Heliconius erato x Heliconius himera. The sequence goes on along the minus strand of JAATLQ010031226.1, from coordinate 17,375 downwards.
GGAACGGAGTGTCTTAACACTAGGTTCCCCCTGCCTACCCTGCTGTGTGCGGGATTCAGCGTGAAGCTGATTTATAATGTAGAAAAAAAAACGAACGTACCTCCAAAAAATTGTAAATTATATTTTGTTGAGATTATTTTTTTTTCTTTTAATTAAAAATAACGTATGCTGAATGTTATTTTACTTTTAAAGAATAATGAAATATTCACACCTGACAGCAACAATTTTGCCAAAAGACATGTCGACTTTCCGCAACTGAGCAATGAAGATGGCCGCCACAGCTTCATACAACGCGGTGCCGTCCATGTTGATGGTAGCGCCGATGGGGATCACGAAGCGTGTGATGCGAGGATCGAGGCCCATATCGTCGCAACAACCGATTGTTATGGGCATTGTTGCTGAACTGGAAAAATATTTATTATATCTATATATATGTATTTAAAACTCTACCTTTATTGAGTGATTGGTGGACAACGTACAGGCGAAACTACTGGATTTAAAAAATTGAAACATAGCAAGGTTAGAGAGTGTAAGGCGACATTAAAAATAATTTCTCAAAACATTTACGTGAACGGTCTATCCACGGTAAAGTATACACAAAGAAATATAGTAAATAAAACAATTTGCATTTCTATTTTTAGGTTAATTCATAAGTCTGGGTGCAATTAGTAATTTTTATTTAGATACAACAACGTAATAAATAGTAAAAAAGACCGAATATTTTTGCCGTAATATTAAATGAAAAAATCTATCTCGTATTTTGTGTGTTTAATATTTAATTAAAATATAGAAAATTTACCTAGAAGCTGTGCCAAACGCAGTCGCCATAACTTGTCCCATCTTAGCAATGTATCGACACGGTAGCTTCTTAGTGGCAAGTATGAACAAAATACTTAAAGTACCAAAACCGTGAATGAAGAGTCCAAGAAGTACTGTCATAAAGTAAAGTCCGAGTCGGCCGACTAATTCTGCGAAGGATTCAATTTCCATAATCTTTGCTGTGACTAAAAAGAACACACCGAGAGGTGATAACCTGAAAAGAAAAATTTGTAAGAATATTATCTGAATATTAAGAGTTACAGCATTCTGCTGCGTAAAATACTATTTTATATATTTATTTACTCTTAATAAAGAAATATAGAAACTTAATATTTAATAACTCATACTAAATATCTAAATAACTGAATAAAAGTGATTAAGAAACGAAACAAATCTTACCAAATAACCCATCCAGTGATGATCATCATAGCCTCGGATAAAGCGTGGAAGAAGTTTTGCAGCGGTCTGCTCTGTTCGCCCATTTTACCCAGGGTTATACCTAGTACAATACTGAAGCACACCAGCCCTAGTACGTTGCTCCCACTCTGGTAGTCACCCTCTATCTTGTATGTTTCCAAGTGGCCTGAAATTTAAGGGATCGTTTAATTGATCAATTTAACTTTTTAAACCAATTATTTATAGAAAAATGGATAATTATGCAGCTTCAAGAATGGTAGTGGTACACCGCCTGGCTGTGAACGTGACGGCTGTGAGTTCGATTCTCAATCAAGGAAATGAATTATCTGCATTTCTAAGACAAAACGCGGCTCGACATAGCATGTTGAGATCAGAGGGAGAGAAAAAGGGAGAACAGAGTGTCTTCACATTTTATGCCTACCTTATTATATAGGGGAGAGAGAAAACCGCGCTTTGCCTCTACACAAATGAAAATCTTTTAATGTTTAAAGTAATTATATAAATATACCTTTGATGGCTCTAGTGTCGTTCTGGTCATAGACTAGTCTGGTCCTGTAAGACGCGATTGTGGCTTGCGCTAGGTTTTCTGGAAACACGTTTCTGAAAATTAAATAAACTTAGATATTAATATTATTAAAAACTTAAAAGAATATCTCGAATAGCACTGAGCAGGGTAGACAGATGGAACCTAGTGTTAAGACACTCTGTTTCCCATTTTCTGCCAAATTATAGAGTTCATGATTATATTAAATTATTTCATTTATAAATGCAAGAAGTAACTTAAAAGTAATATAAATGTTTTGATAGGCATATAATTGAAGCATTAGACGATAAACAATCCGTACCATGCTAGGATATTGTAGCGCGATTGTTGATATTAAGGTCGAAAAATAAAAGTTTATATACCTACTATTATAATATTAACAGCAGCTAAAATATTTAATTTTATAACAGCTTTTCTTTACTACTTTTGATATTTTAGTTCATAACAATCATAGAACAAAGAAATGAAGAAATGACAAGCTCAGTATAAATCTTACGTTATTATAATGAAGTGGTATATTTGGGAAGCATATTCAGTAGCGGTGGAAGATACCAGATGGATGCGGAAAGGCATATTCCTACCGGTAACAGGGTTAACGCTGCCTTAGCTGGATTGATGAGACAGCGAAACATCAGTACAGCTGTACGTTTGGCCGTACACAATTCAGTGTTTGTACCGACGCTGTTTTCTGGCAGCGAAACGTGGATATTAGAGAAGGAGAATGAAAGAAATATGAATGCCATGGAGATGCGATCTCTTCATAGGATATGCGGAGTGCCTAGCTGATCGAATCCGTAATGAAGAGATACACAGAATGGCAGGTGCCAGCGAGAATATCACGGTGAGAATGAAGAAGAACTTGCTCAGTTGGTTTGGGCACGTCGAATATTTAAGAATGTACAAAAAGATTTATGATGGAAAAGCGGTAAGAGAAGTAGGGAAAACCCTTGGTTGACCTTCTACAACATAGTAGGACCCCCGGAGGACATGTATGAAGAGATTGATGACGTGAATGGAAGAAGCGAAAGAAGTATGTATAAACCATTCCGTTTAGCGTCCCGTTCTCTCTGACTATCCCGTTAGGGACACAGTTAAGTTAGTTAAGTAAGTATGTTAGTGTAATAATTATATTTTTAAGTAACCGCTGTTGATACCGTTAATGAGTTACATAAAGAAATTAATTCCTAAAGAAACTTTTATAACTATTTTATCAGTTTCACACTGTATCCCGCATATAGAAGAGTAAGCAGAGGGACCTAGTGTTAAGACTCTCCGATCCTCATTTTCCACAGAATGTTCAAAGCATTGCTTCTTGAGTAGCAGAACTCAACGCCGATACCAGAGCAAAGAAATGAAAATATAAATATATAGTAATCCATTGCCACGAGTGGAGACCGACCCCATAACTTGCCACTGCGCCACGACGGCCTAGTACGGCTTTTTATAATAACGTTTAGTAAATATAAAAAAAAAAAATTAAATAAATTAAATTAGCTTCACGCTGTATCCCGCACACAGCAGGGTAGGCAGAGGGAACCTAGTGTTAAGACACTCCGTTCCCCACTTTCTGCCGAATTCTGGAGGCATTGCGTGTTGAGTGGCAGAACTCAACGCCGCGCTTAACCTCGACACCAGAGCGAAGAAATGGAAATATAAATTTTAAGTAAATATTTCATCTCCTCGAGTGGGGATCGAACCCACAACCAGTCAGTTTTGCAGTCACACCTCGTGCCGCTGCGCTACGACCGGCCTCTTAATAAAAATAATTTATATTATTATGTACATTTTTAATATTTAATGCATAGTGTTTAGCGCCAAAGCATCTAGTCCCAATCGAATAACTTATGTCACCTGCCAGTGAACGATCTGTTAGTCGAGCTGTTGTTTTACTTTATTGATAATTTAGGGTCAGACCTGAGTCTAAAAAAGTTTTTTTTTTGCAACTTCACGCTGTATCCCGCATGTATCAGAGTAGGTAGAGGGAGCCTAGGGAAACATTGCATGTTGCGTGGAACTCAACGCTACGGCTTGCCCGACACCAGAGTGAAGAAATGACAATATTAAATATTTCATTTCCTCGAGTGGAAATCGAACCCACAAGATGCCACGTCATACGCTTGTGTTCCTGTGCAAGTATCTTTTTAAGTTAATTTTTTTACTATAATATTATAATTATGGTACTAAATTTATATAAATAGCAAGTAAACAATACGCTTTGTCTACCGTGTTAAATTGCTTATTTTAATGACTAACTATTATAAGGAGAAATGCAGATATGGTAGGTAGTAAATTCAGTTGTACTTGACTTTTTTTAAAATGAGACGAATATTTAAACTTATTTTTTTTAATGGCCTATAAAAAAAAATTAAAACTGCGAAAATAGTTTTAAGTTATTTAAAATTTCTTCACGGATACGATAAAAGGAAAGAAAAATAATAGAACACTCGCGTATTTTTTCAACTCTACATATACAATATCATCAACATTTTACTAAAATTAGACAGTTTATTAAAGACAATAATATTTCAAGGCCTCTTTAAATTTTTCACACACTATAAAATGATTAGGAGACAGCCCTACTAATGGTATCTAGGGCGCAATATAAATAGCGCGGCCTGATGAAGACTGACGAGGAGGGAACCGACGCTCGCGCCGCTTCTCTTGACAATTGACAATTACTATGGAACTTCGCGCGGCGCCTTAATTAACCTAATGTTACTTTGTTTTGCTTAAAAAAAAATAAATCAGCTTCACGCTGTATCCCTCACGGAGCCGAAAAGGGAGAAGGAACCTAGTGTTAACATACTCCGTTTCCCAATTATTTTGTTTTGTTTGTTCTCTAAAATCTTTTTTTTTTTGTTTAATTAACTGCTATTTTTTTCAGCTTTACGCTGTATCCCGCACTCAGTAGGGTAGGCAGAGGGAACCTAGTGTTAAGAAACTCCGTCCCCCACATTCCGCCAATTTCTGGAGGCACTGCGTGTAGAGTGGCGGAACTCAACGCCGCGCTTTCCCGTCGACGCCAGAGCGAAGAAATGAAAATATAAATGTAAATAAATATTTCATCTCCTCGAGTGGGGATCGAACCCACAACCAGTCGATTTACAGGCACACTTTATGCCCCTGCGCCACGACTAGCCTCAATATATTATTGATAGTACTTAAATATAGATAATATGATGGCGAATAACCGTTAGAAGATTTTTAATTAATTTAAATTGATTTATCTAAAAAAGAGAATGTAACAATATCATATTAGTAGTATCAGTCTCAAAAATTCAAAGAGCACTCAAACTGATTACAAAAAAAATTAATTAAATCAATAATTGCTTTGCTCATCTGGTAACCTTGTTACTCTGTCATGTATAAATTAAGAAGCACTTGCTGTCTTTCCAACAAAGCAAGTAACAAGCAACAGGTAAACGCTACTTTACGTCGGACATGTCTAAATACAAAGAAGACAAAATGTCATCCTTAATTTGTTCGACTTAAAAAATATCCTGTTTCCAATTGCTATCTATTTACAAATTAACCAAAGTCTTTTCGTAGAATAACTTTATACATACTGTAAAATTGCCTTTTAAATTGCCTTCGAAAAGGACTGTTGATGTATCTATTCTAAAAGAACTGTTTTGTCATTTCATCCAGAATTTAATGGGAAGTCATTTTTAAAATAAATATGCAACTTTTTTCCGAAAAAAATGTCTAAGGCACTTATATGGAAACTCTACGAAAAAAGTTAAGGGAATGTAGTTTCAATTGAAATACATAAATCTATAATATAATAAAAATACTCCAAAGAAAAATGTTTCCAATAATACATACAATATGAAAGATATAAACAAATGTTTTTTTTCGCTCTTATGAACTTAACGAATTAATATACAGAGCAGGGAACCTAGTTTTAAGACATTCCCCACTTTTCGACGATTTCTGAAGGTTTTATGTGTTGAGTGGCGGGACTCAACGCCGCGCTTTGCCTCCACATCAGAGCGAAGAAATGGAAATATAAATTAGAGGCCAGTCGCGACTGGTTGTGAGCTCGATCCCCACTTGAGGAAATGAACTGAATAAAAAAATAAAGAATATTATTTATTAATTATTTGTTATATATTTCTTTTAAAAATAAATTAGCTTCACGCTGTATCCCGCACACAGCAGGGTAGGCAGAGGGAACCTAGTGTTAAGACACTCCGTTCCCCACTTTCTGCCGGATTCTGGAAGCATTGCGTGTTGAGTGGCAGAACTCAACGCCGCGCTTAACCTCGACACCAGAGCGAAGACATGGAAATATAAATTTAAGTAAATATTTCATCTCCTCGAGTGGGGATCGAACCCACAACCAGTCGGTTTTGCAGTCACCGGCCTCTATATTTCTTTGCTGATGCTAATTTTGTGATATAGTGATTTTGTATAATATATATATATATATATATATATATATATATATATATATATATATATATATATATATATATATATATATATATATATATATATATATAAATATATATATATATGTAAGTTTAGTTTTAGAATAGACATTCTCTATGCCAGGATATCAGTATCAAAACCAAAATAAATAATCACAAATTGTAAACAAGTTTTTTTGATCCAAATAACATAATTAAAAATCAATCAGTTTCACGCTGTATCTGGCACACAGAACCTGTTAAGACACTCCGTTTCCCGAATTCTGGAGGCATTGCGTGTTGAGTGGCACAACTCAACGTAACGCTTTGCCTCGACACCAAAGCGAAAAAATGGAAATATAAATTTAAGTAAATAATTTATCTCGTGGGGATCGAACCCACAACCAGTCGGTTTTACAGTCACACTTTGTGCCGCTGCGCCACGACTGGCCTCTAATAACATAATTATTTTTAAATAATATTGTTTGACACTATTATTACTATTTTTTTTCGCAAATTTAATCCGGATGATAAAATTAACATTTTTATTAAGCCAATCATGTGGCGGGGATGAGCAAGCGACG
>JAATLQ010031226.1:0-10589 GCA_013421005.1 Heliconius erato x Heliconius himera | reverse complement strand
GAAAAAATGGAAATATAAATTTAAGTAAATAATTTATCTCGTGGGGATCGAACCCACAACCAGTCGGTTTTACAGTCACACTTTGTGCCGCTGCGCCACGACTGGCCTCTAATAACATAATTATTTTTAAATAATATTGTTTGACACTATTATTACTATTTTTTTTCGCAAATTTAATCCGGATGATAAAATTAACATTTTTATTAAGCCAATCATGTGGCGGGGATGAGCAAGCGACGTGTGATATTTCATCCGATCGTTTACACAATTGCCAATTATGTATTGAACGTGAACTATCTCACATGATATTTCCTCGTACTCGAATTAATTAAAGGGCATTTATGATTAAGAAATAGAATAATTCGTGAGAAACTTACACACATCTGTAGCAGCAAAACCAAGATGTTAAACTTTATATAAACATAATATATAGATTATATAAATTTGTAAATTTGAAATCAATTTGTTTTCTTTTTTTTCAGCTTTAAATGAAAATATTAAATGTTTCATTTCTTCGAGTGGGAATCGAACCCACAACCTATTGCGTTTACAGTCACACGCTTGTGTCCCTGCACTACAGCTGGCCTCCAATAACAATATCATTTATTTTCTACAGTAAGTATCTAACGTCAAAGCTATCTTTTTTAAATGATTTAATACTTAAGCTTACCTTAACAAATCTAATAGAGTATCCGAAGTAAGAGTGTCTTTGGTGACAAGTTTCTTGGTGGTGTTTGATTGGCTGTAGGCTTCAGGATCTTTGCCAGGTTTAATAGTGGTTACTAAAGCTATGCCAAGCATCACTGCACATATTGTCGTCGTCATATAATAAATGATGGCTCGTAAACCAACTCTGCGGGAAAAAAGGGATATATGATCAATGCCTTCGTCTCTCTTTCCTTTTTAGGGTTCCGTACCTTTTAAGCAAAAAAAAAGGAATCCCTATAAGATCACTATGTTGTCCGTCCGTCTGTCTGTCTCTCTATCAAGAATCTTTATCTTAGAAACGCTTGGAATCGAGTTGAAATTCAAACCATATACTTAAATCTACGGCCCCATGATTTCTTTTAAAAAATAGTATTTTCACATTTACTTAAAAAAAAATTGGGTATTTATTAGATATCGCAAAAAAATCATATTTCGACACTATAAACGGATTCAAAATCAATAGGGTACTTTCGGTTAAGCTAGAATTATGAAATTTCGCAGCTAGCATCTACAGATAGTAGTACTATTTCAGAAAAAAATCTGAAAATTATACATTTGTGATTAAATCCAAAAAAAAACCTTAAAAAGGGGGCAAAATTTAGTATTAAAGCCGCTAGTTCAAATGAGGTATCAGGTGAAAGGGCTCTGGTTAAGTTAAGCTTGAATAGAAGACCTCCAATTTACGTACGGAACCTTAGGTGGGCGAGCCCGACTCCCGCTGGTCGGGTATTTTTTAACTTCACGCTGAATGTTATCTATAATAGTGTAAGCAAATGGAACCTAGGACGGAACTCGACGCTGCCTTTTGTATTCTTATCAGAGCAAAGAAATGGAAATAAATAATTTCCTCGAGGGAGAATCGAACTCACAATCTTCGTCTTTACAGTCACATACTGCGCTCCACGACGGACTCTATATGTTAGGAGATACATATATAAATGATTATATTCATAGTAAAATGTACCGATTTTAATCTCATAAAATAAAATTTTACATACATGTTTTTTTTAAGCTTCACGCTGTATCCTGCATATAGCAGGGTAGACAGAGAAAACCTAACGTTAAGACACTTCATTCCGCACTTTTTGCCGAATAACATAGGTATATGTTAATACATATATACTTAATGCTTAAAATTACGTTTTAAAAAAAACAACAACTCACTTTCCAGATAAACTGAGATCCAAAGATCCAATGGCAGACACAATGGATGAGACTAAAAGTGGTACTATCAAAGACTTAAGCATTCTAAGGAAAAGCTCCCCTGGGTACTGGAAGTACATGACATCACGCCTCGACCACTCATATCCAGACGCCCTTAAGCCCCAACCTAATAACGTGCCAGACAATACTCCTATCACAGTGAGAATGGTTAGGAGATTTTCACGAAGAAACGACGTACACCCATTTCTTCTTATTTGTAGCGGCATCTTGGTTGGACACCGTCGTTTCTGTAAATAACAGATATTAACTATTACTATAGGTCAAAAAATACAACGATATAAAACATATTAGTAATGTAAAATTTTTTCAGCTCCATTCATAGTAGGGTAGACGGAACCTGGGAACCTAGTATACCCCGTCCCCATAAAGACATTTTCATATCCCACTTTCCGCCGAATTCTGGAATCATTGCGTATTGAGTAGCTGAAAAAAACGCCACCCTATGCCTCGTTACCAGAACGAAGAAGTGAAAATGATTAATATTTAATTTCCACGTGTAGGAATCGAACCCACAACTTGTCGTGTTTACAATCACACAGTTGTGCCTTAAGTTTTTTAGTTACTAATTTATCATAATATAAAATATATACAATGAAATTTATATTTATATACAGTCTTCGATTAGGCAACCTTGAATATTGTCGATAACGTCTCTTATTGTTGTAAAGTTGACTAATCAGACCTAGCATTAACCTGCTGTGATTATATCATTGTTACCCATTATTAGTGCTTTCCGGCTGTTAAAATCGTAGAACTCTCACATAGAATACAAAGAATATATAAGCATATTACAGCAATCTATTATATTCTAATTAAATACATTCTTCATTCAAATAGACTATTTATTATAAGCACTTTTGAATCGTCGATAAACATATAACAAAAGCCACCACCAGTTCGGAAGGCAGTTCTGCTGAGAAGTGCTGACAAGAAACTCAACAGTTGCTCTTTTCAAAGTCAATGGTATAATATATAGTTTTAATACATTAACTGGCAGCTATTCTGCATCACATTCAATAGACATTAATTCCATACATCTTTATCCTGTAAATATTCTTAAACGGTGTAATATGCTTTACTTGTTAGTATTTTTTTAATACTTTTCAAATGTTCTATTCTCCGTATCCGCCCGAATTGGACAAACTGCGTGTTCAATAGCAATACTCGACGTTACACGTTGTATAACCAGAGCGGGGCATGAAAATAAGTTCATCGAAATGAGAATCGAACCCACAACCATCCCTTTTACAGTTAGACTCCATTATAAGATGTTTATCTAATTCATAAATAAATAGGTTTTAAATCTACATGTTGAGTTTATTTTTATTTATCTTGACATAAATAAAAATAAACTCAACACGAAAATAGAGTACAATCATTATGCTTAAATGAAAATGAAATAATACGACAGTGAAAAAGTTTTTAAAATCTTCAACGAGTAAGTATATAAAATATCTATAATAATGTCAACAGTCCGTTCCCTAATTTCCGTAGAATTTTCAAGGCATTGCGTGTTGAGTGATGGAACTCAACGCCAGGCTTTCGCCTTGGTGCCAGAGCGAAGAAATGAAAATAAAAATCAATTCCCCCATGTGAGAATCAAATCCACAACCGCTGCGTTATAGTAGACCATTGAGCCCCTGCGCCACGACCGCGTCAATAAATGTATATTTTCCAACAAAAATGCTATTTATACTTACAATATATATATACGAAATCATTAAGTATTACTATGAGAATAAATTTAAGACAATCGTCGTCTCGTACACGTGTTTCAGGCGTTTAAATATTGTAACCGCTTCTCGTTACCTAAAATACTTTCTTTCGAAATGTTGCCGTTTATTGAAAAAGAAATTCTGTTTTAAATAAAAAAATATTGTATAAATATTTTTGTTGATTGAGTAAAATGGTACAGTTAGTACCTTTTTCTATTTTGTATATATTTTTATATTTCATTATGAAGCATCATTAAAATACATTAATTTTTATTTATTGCTTTAGGTGTAGTCAGGGTCGTGGCAAAGTAGCACAAGCGTGTAACTGTAAACGCGACAGGTTAATGGTTCGATTCCCACTCGAGGAAAAGAAATATTTTATTAATTTTATTTATTCGCTCTGGTGTCAAGTCAAAGCGCGTCTTTAATTCCGCAACTCAACACGCAACGCCGTTAGAATTCGGTGGAAAGTGGAGAGCAAAGTATTTTAACACTAGACTCTCTCTGCCTACCACGCTACAGCGTGGTGGTGGAAAAAACTGTAGTTTTATATTTAATAAAAAAATTGATTTGATATTTAATAAAAAAAGTCCACCATTTCTTATTTAGAGCTACTTTACGGATAATTATAGAAAGCAAATTGGCAATAGATGTCTCGTCGTTTGGCAGACTCACGTACAGTGATTAAATCGAATTAAATGTTCATTACGAATTTACTTTTCATTTAATAACAACAACGTTTTTTGTTTCTATTTTTAATTTTTTGTTAACGTCTATCTGTCTGTCTGTCTGTCTCTGTCTATTAAGAGCCTTTATCTTAGGAACACTTGGAAATATCGAGTTAAAATTCAAATCACATACTTAGATCTACGGCCCTATGATTGTATGTAAAATAAAATCATAGGGCCTGCATTTATTTAAAAAAAAGATATGACTGTTTATATCACAAAAAATGCGTATTTCGAGAAAAAACCAAAGGAAATCTGAATAAATAGGGTAGTACCCTATTGAAAAAAAATCAAATCAAATTGAGGCCAGTCGTGGCGCAGCGGCACGAGGTGTGACTGTAAAACCGACTGGTTGTGGGTTCGATCCCCACTCGAGGAGATGAAATATTTACTTAAATTTATATTTCCATTTCTTCACTCTGGTATCGAGGTTAAGCGCGGCGTTGAGCTCTGCCACTCAACACGCAATGCCTCCTGAATTCGGCAGAAAGTGGGGAACGGAGTGTCTTAACACTTGATTTCCTCTGCCTACCTTGCCGTGTGCGGGATACAGTGTGAAGCTGATTTAGTATCCTATTGATAAATAATAATACAATATGTAAAAAATGTGAAAACTATACATTTGTGGTCAAACTCCAAAAAATTAAAAACCCTTGAAGAGGGAGCAAAATTTGGTATTAAAGCCGCTAGTTTAAATGAGGTATCAGATGAAAGGGCTCTGGCTAAGCAAAGCGTAAATCTCAGAAAAAGCTCGAGGCTTCCAATTTTTTGTACGGAACCCTCTGTGGGCGAACCCAATTCAGACTTGTCTGGTTTTTCCTGTTTACAATTAAAATTTATAGTTTGCCGTCATCATTTAACGTAAAAATGGTTTAAGAGCTCAAAATTATGTTTTTTAATAAGACGAATGAAGATATAAACAGCTTATTCGATCAAAGCTCATTAAAAATCATAAATTTACAATAAAATAATACGCTTATAAAATAATATTTTTTTCCTAACGTTAAGTGTAATAGTTCATTAATTGATATTATTTGATTCTTTAATTCTTGATAATAAAGATGATACCTAGGAAACTGTACTGTGCCAATTACATTGTATCAAGTTGGCACAAATACAATAATGTCTAAAACAAAGTTTTATCGGTCATATGGCTTAAAATAAAGAAAAAGATAGAAAAATCGATAGTATTGCTCGCGATTTGAGAATTTTTCATTTGAAATTAAAATATTTCGAATACTTTACTGTAGTCCGTGGTCACTTGAAAAGCTGATCTCAAAGGCCAGATTTTCTATAACGTATTTTATTATACCAAAATATACAATTTATTAGATTAAAATAGTTTATATACAAATCTTATGACTGAGCAGCGCAAAGGCAACAGCATGCGCCTGTATAATTCTGGGTTCGATTCCCACTAGAAGAAATTAAAAATTTAATATTTTCATATCCTTGTTTCGTCAAAGCGTTCCGCCACTCAACACGCTTGCAATATCTTTATAATTCGGCGGAAAGTGGGGTACTACGAGTGAGGTACGACTAGGTTCCCGGTTTCCCTCCGCACACCTTACTATACAGGATACAATACGAAACTAAAAGAAACACCATAAATAAAAAAATGTTGGTAGTAATTACAGCTACACGTGGGAGACGAGCACGCCTGCGCCCTGCGCGGATGTCACCGCGGAAATCTTTATTTAGTATCGCGATCAAATCCCCCCTCGCTCACACGCACTGCAATCCGTACGTCCTAACTACGTGTTGGTACCTACCTGGCTGGAAATGTACAGTCGTCGCTGTTGTATTGATGGGATGACGGAATTGTGGTATTTGAGAGTGATTGGTGAGATGGGGATGGGGTGAGGTCGTCGTGGTGCAGTGGGACAGGCGTGTGTAAACGACGGTTGTGAGTTGGTGTCCATTCGGAAGTCGTTATTTTTAATCAGCTTCACACTGTATCCCGCACTCTGCAGGGTAGGCAGAGGGAACCTAGTGTTTCTATAAGGCACACCGTTCCCCACTTTCCGCCGAGTTCTGGAGGCATAGCGTGTTGAGTGGCGAAATTCAAACTCGCGCTTTGTCTCGACACCAGAGCGAAGAAATGAAAATATAAATGTAAGTAAATATTTCATTTTCTCGATTGGGGATCGAACCCACAACCAGTCGATTTTACAGTCACACTTAGTGCCCCTGCGCCACGACTGATCTCACATATTTTATGTTAAATTTGTTTAATGAACACTCTTAATTGAAGAATCTATTACTCAACACTTAAAGTTTAGTTAAACATAAATAACATTGTGATAATTTTGGTAAAATTTTAGAATATCTAGGTCAAGGTTTGAACAATAATTAAAAATAATACGAATTGAAATGATGAGAACATACATATATTTTTATTTGATATAGACAAATTTGTTTTTTTTTGTTACTATCACATTTGACGACTTCTATTAAATAATTAAATTAAATGAGCTTCACGCTGTATCCCGCACACAGCAGGGTAGGCAGAGGGAACCTAGTGTTAAGACACTCCGTTTCCCCCACTTTCTGCCGAAGTCTGGAGGCAATGCGTGTTGAGTGGCAGAACTCAACGCCGCGCTTAACCTCGACACCAGAGCGAAGAAATGGAAATATAAATTTAAGTAAATATTTCATCTTCTCGAATGGGGATCGAACCCACAACCAGTCGGTTTTGCAGTCACACCTCGTGCCGCTGCGCCACGACCGGCCTCTACTATCACTATTAAATAATAAATATAAAAAGAAATTATTGTCTGTACGTCTGTACATGAACTGTGAAAGATCATTGTTTAGAGGTAAAGGGTGAATAACCAAAGTGATTACAGCGAAGACGTAACATCTTGGACTCTTGAGTGGAGCTCTGTCAGTGCTCCTGACATTGTGATTATATTATTGAGCCACTTGTAGAGATGGGCCGGCCGCGATTGTCTAAACATATGTAGGGTTGTATCAAAACTTGAAAAATCTTGGCCAAATAAATAGATTAATACTAAATATATATACAAATCTGATTTGCTATCGTTTTTTTTCGGATTTAATATAACGTTATCACTTTAAAGACTATACTTACATCGAAAAATAAAGTTTCAGCCAATTCAATAAAACAAATCTTTTGTAGCGATGTTATAAAACAAAATAATATAATAATATTACTTTTTTATTTATGAATCGATTTGAACAAAAAAAAACAAACACTAAATATTAAAAGAAGTTTGTAATTTAAATCGGTTGAGTCGTTTTTGAGATTAACGTGCACAAACACAGAGACAAATAGACATAAATTTTAATGACATTGATCCCGCTCGTAATAGATTTTCTCATATATCTCCACACACAGATACCGATTACTTACGTTTTAATAATCAGCTTCACCGTATCCCATATATTGTATCCCGCGTACAGCAGGGTAGGCAAAGCGAACTTAGTATTAAGACAATTCTAGAGGCATTGCGTGTTGAGTGGCAGGACTCAACGCCGCGCTTTGCCTTGACAACTGAACGAAGACATGGAAATATAAAGTTAAGTAAATATTTATTGTATATACAAATAACGACACACAAAAATTCACCCAAGTGGGGATCGAATCCGTAAGCGTTCAACCATAGGCGTTTAACCATACAATTTTAGGGAAAAATCCAGTTTCAACATTTTTAGTTACAATTTTCTAATCTGGATCCGGAATTAATTTATATAAATTAATAAAAATCTTCACTAGAACACAAAATTTTACATAAAAATATTTCGTGAAATATATTTTGTAGATTATGCAGGAAATTATTTACATAGTATATTTATATGTACTACGTATATTATTTATTCCACCGAGACGCTTTTGTACTCAAAAACAAAAGCGTTGACACATCAATGCTTACACGTAGTCCAACGATAATGCATATTGTAAGCACATGTTATTAATAAAATAGGATACCTAGCTATATGAGGTTTTTTCAACATCAGAAGTAAAGCCCGGCATTGAGTTGATGTTGAAGTGAGAACTGGAAGTGTCTTATGGGGATAAAGTGTCTTGACACTACGTTCCTGGTTAACTCTACCGACCCTGCTATGTGCGGGATACAGCGTGAAATTGAAAAAGAACCTACGTACATAAATATCTCACGAGTATTTCAAAAAACAAGTTTTACATATTCGTATATCGACAAAACATTGCAGACACGCTAACGAGCGACCGTACGACGAACGTGCCCCCGCATTAAATTCTGAGGCTTTTTGTTTGAGACAAGTACTGTTTAAATATGTATATTAAATTACATTCAAGGAAATACGTTCTGTGATAAAGGCTCTTAACAGACAGACAAACAGACAGACGGACAACAGAGTGATCTTATAAGGGTTTCTTTTTTCCTTAAAAGTACGGAACCCTAAAAATGAAGCCCTTGAAAAATTTTTTACAAGAATCCGATTTTTTCCAAAAAAAATAGTAATTGTCAAATATCTGCTGAGCCACTTAAAATCTTCTACCCATAGACAACCGTTGATACATCGATCGCCTTACACCTGTATAATATCGTATCTAACATTAAAGATTTTTATATTTAGTAAAAATTTTATTAGTAGTCTAATATAACTAAAAATATCACACATTTATAGTTAATATTTTTTCGATGTTTAAAATAGTACATGCGAATGCAGAAAATAACGAAGTAGCTAAATTGTGTTGTCCATAACAGTCAATCAACGAGCGGAACACTAGTATGAGAGTACCTAGAGTTCCGCCACTCAACTCCCAATGTCTCAAAATTTCCTCCAAATTGGAGCTCAGAAGATTTGTATTGGGAATGAAGAGTAGGTAACATAGGATACCCAGGTAGTCTACAAAAATAGATAGACACAAATTGGAGTAAAACATTTTTATTATTTAGTTTATTTATTATATTTTGGACCTCTAACCAATACAGGATATTTCTATGCTCCAAAAAATCACGATTCGATATCACTGTTTTAAAAACTAGAAAGAAATATCTATAATTTTCAGTAGTAACTACCTACTTTATAGGAACATCGTTTGATACTCTTTCGCACTAAAAGTATCGCTCTCATTAAAATTAAAAATTAAAACATTAAATTAGCTTCACGCTGTATCCCGCACACAGCAGGGTAGGCAGAGGGAACCTAGTGTTAAGACACTCCGTTCCCCACTTTCTGCCGAATTCTGGAGGCATTACGTGTTGAGTGGCAGAACTCAACGCCGCGCTTAACCTCGACACCAGAGCAAAGAAATGGAAATATAAATTTAAGTAAATATTTCATCTCCTCGAGTGGGGATCGAACCCAAAACCGGTCGGTTTTGCACACCTCGTGCCGCTGCGCCACGACCGGCCTCAATGCTATGTAAAATATCGCACTCATTGCTATGTAAAAATGTTGCATGAATCTTTTTTATTTATCGAATTGAACTATTGAAGTCGAATTGAATTATGGAACTATATAATACAAATTAAGAAATCCAATTTGGCCTCCTTATAATAATTATATTTTTACGAGCCTTGGAAGTAATATGTAGCTTTGTGAATCGTTATCTTTACCCTCTTCACAAAGGCATGATCAAAGGGCAAAAAAAAACAAATCAAAAAAAGGTTATTTTATAGGTCATGGTTGATGGAGATTATAATGTTATATTCAATAAAAAAAATATTACAATTAAAAATAATAATATTGATAAAAAAATAGTAATTAAAAATAAAGGTAAAGATAGTTACGTCATCCCAAAGTGCTGAGCAAGTACATTCCGTTGGCCGCTCTGGTATATTCGCAGAACCCTTAACATAAGCTCTTTGTTATCAAGTATAAACATGTATCGTTTAACATAAGCAACTGTATCAATTACCATAAACAATTGCATCATCTAGCGGATGTCGAAATGTAATATAATAAGTAAGTTAGTATTAAGAAAGAGAGTCTGTAACATGTAGTCTTAGCGACAAGTTGTCTTTAAATATATTATAATTAAATTAAATTGTATCTTTTTAAAAAGCCTACCACGGCGGTTCGAACTTGACTGGCGCAGCCGGTAGGATTCCGCGTTCGAGAAATTAAATAACTTATCTGGTGCGAAAAATTCCGCGTCCGGGGAAGAAAATTTATATCGTGCGAACGTTTTCTAACGTTTATAACGGAATCCGAACCAAACAAATAAATAAGTCATATTCGTGCATTCGCGTGAAGACTTGAA
>JAATLQ010031225.1:0-10588 GCA_013421005.1 Heliconius erato x Heliconius himera | reverse complement strand
TAAAGGAGCGTGAGGATATGAAGATTACGTCGCTGCCTGATAGTAAGCCATTTAAGTTGGAGCCTATATTCGGTAATGTGGTCGTATTTTTTAAGGCCAAATATGAACCGAATGGCCATATTTTGCAGGCGATTCAACTTGTTGAGGAGAGTTTGTGGTAGGTCACAGTAGCATGCGTCGGCGTAATCAAGCAGCGGGAGAAGGAGAGTTTGGGCAAGGGATATTTTAGTTTTAGTGGGAAGGAGATTTTTCCAACGTCTCAGACGACAAATCACAGCGACGAATTTTTTACTTACCTCAGATATATGGGGTACCCATGTAAGGGAACTGTCCATAGTAAGACCTAGGTTTTTGATAGAATTCTGAAACTCTAGCATAGTTCCCCCAAACACCACAGGAGAAAGGGATGGAAAATGGATTTTAGATAGCAGCTGACGACTACCAAAGAGAGCGACTTGCGATTTAGCAGCATTTATTGACAAACCAAAAGATTTGCTCCATGAGCTAACGGTAAGGAGATTAGAGTTAAGGTTAGCAATAGCACTATGGAGACTATCGATGGGTGCCGTAACATAAATTTGTAGGTCGTCAGCATACATATGAAAAGGTAGAGTAAGGGATTTAGTAATGGAGTTAATGAAAATGGAGAAGAGAAGAGGAGAGAGAATACCGCCTTGAGGAACACCTGCTCGAAGATCGGAAAAGGAAGAGAATGTATTATTTGCTCGAATACACTGCAAGCGGCCACATATATACGAGCGGAACCACTCGATAGCAATAGGAGAAAGATTTAAGGATCGCAAAATAGCAATAAGTATATCGTGGTCTACAGTATTAAATGCATTAGAGAAATCTAATAGAGCGATAATACTTAATTGCTGATTGTCGATACCATATCTAATGTCATCACAGATCTTAATAAGTGCAGTAGTCGTGCTGTGTCCTAGGCGGAATCCAGATTAAAAAGGACTGAGGAACTGGTGCTTAGAGAGGTGTAATGAAAGTTCACAGTAAACCACACGTTCAATAACTTTTGAGAGAAAAGGGAGAATTGAAATAGGTCGATAGTGAGAAAAGGAAGAAGGATTCGTAATTTTAGGAATAGGTAAAACATGAGCGATACGCCAAATGTTAGGAAAAGAACCAGAGGAAAGAGAGACATTAATAATATGACTAAGTAACGTTAGAGTTAGGTCGAGAGATAAGCAGATCATTCTGCGGCTCACACCATCACACCCGATCGCTTCAGAAGCTACTGCAGTGATATGTTTCCTTATATCCTTACAAGATACAGGTGTAAAATTAAAAGATTCAAAATTTTGATTCGAGGTGGATAAAAGAGAATTGATGGTTTCAGATTTCGTTACGTGATCTAATAATCGGACCCTACTAAGAAATTTATTCAGGGCTTCTATATCAACGTCACTTGCAACGGTGGCAGTATGGCGATCGCGACTAATGCCCATAGAGTTTAAGAACTTCCAAGCTTTAGCACAGTTACCACAATTGAGGGAAATGTATATATAATTGCGCTGGGCTGTTCGACAGAGTCTATTGCATTTATTTCTTAGATGTTTATATTTTGATAAGTTTTCAGCAGTGGGACTAAGTTTGTATTTAGATTTCGCTCTGTTTCGCTTCGCCATTGCAGTTCTTATATCGGTAGTCAACCATGGAGCGGGAAGATGCTGAAGTTTAACTAGCCGAAGTGGAGCATGCTTATCAAATAGATCAATCAGAATGGAATTAAAAATATTAACTTTATCATCAATAGTGTCAGCGTTAAAAACAGCATCCCAATCAATTAACCTAAGATCTGACATGAAATTATCATTTTTAAAATTCTTAAAGCTGCGCCGCATAACGGTTGTAGGTTTGATTTTAGGCGGACGAATCTTATATGATAAATACAGTAAATCATGGTACGAGAAAGCGTCAGCGGATAGTTGTACATGAGCACTAACGTAATCAAGTGACGACACTAAGGAAAGGTCGAGTAAAGATGGTAAACAATCTGGAAAAAAGTGTGTCGCATTCTTAATGTTGAGTGTATTTAGGTTACAGCTTTTAATAATGTCCACCAGACGTTTGCTTCGAGAATCATTTTTAATCAAACAGGTGTTAAAGTCCCCCATTATGATTGTGTGATCTGAGTGAGGCATATGATTCTCCAGCAAGGTTTCAAAATTTGAAAAATAATCTATGCGCATCGAGGGACTATAGAACACTCCGAGTAACAATTTCAAAGAACCAAACAATAGTTCGATGAATAAGTACTCAGCGGATTCCGAGTATTCAGATGGTGATTTAGTGATGATATTAAATGGAATATGGCTACGTAGGTAAATGGCTACCCCACCACCACCTTTACCAATTCTATCGTTCCTAACTAAGTAGAAGCCTGGCAACGCATTTGATGTAGAGGGAAGACAAGGCTTAAGAAAGGTTTCGGAGACCAAGATTGCGTGAATATCTTTTGTCTCAAATGTGCTCAGAAGGTCAGGATAGTGGGCAGGGATGCTTTGAGCGTTAATATGTATTATGTTAAGGTTTTTGGGAAAGGGTGAAACGGTAGATTCAAGAAAGGAACTCAGAGGGATAGAGGAACTTTGAAAACTGTCGCCCGATGAATTGGAAGTACAAGATCATCAGTCATCAGATTCAAAACTGTCGCTATTCATAACTACTAAAAGTATATTATAATAGTAATAATAATATGTATATAAATATAAAATATATATAAATATATAAAAAAAATATGAATATAATAAAAATAAAAAAGAGTATCATTTATACACCCACCAGCACAGCATGAAAACAGTTTGCCAAAAAAAAAAAAACAAGTAACGTAAGAAAAACCAAAAAAAGAAAAAAAAAAGAAAAACATGAGTTAAGATAACAGAGAACAAACAAAAACACCACATTACATTGCATTACTTACTTTAAATAATTATTTACTGTAAATATCCGAGCGTAATTGATATAACGTGATGTCACACAGCTGTCAATGTCAAAGCAGTCATTACTAGTGCAGTAGAATATAATATGGGCAAAAATAATTATTTAAAATTATTATTTAGGAAAAACATACACAGGTTATTATAAAAATGGCTAAAACTAACAATACTCATACATTCGCCACACTAAGTTGTTAAAGAGCACCTAACAACATAAAGAAAAGCACATAAGAAATTATTTTCAGTGTTTAGCACTCATTTCCGAACATAAGTGACAAGATGTGACAGCTGACAGTATCCAAAACCAAACAGTCGTAATAAATGTGAATGTGATAATATAAATAAACTTACTTTTGTTTAATATACTAAGTAAGATTTTTTTCTGTGCTACATGGGACCTAAATATTAGATATAAATTTTACCTTGATACCTCCACGAGATCTAAGAACATAAATGGTCTGGACACGTAGACAACAAAGTGATCCTATAAGGGTTCCTTTTGAGATACGGAACAGTATAAAACAATAATCGTGGAAAGTAATAAACGACGTGATGTATCTTTCCTCTACTACCTGCATGACTCCGGATATGTGAAGATTTCATATATTTTCCTCCCTAATTACGATAATTATTATAAAAATCATAGCTTATTTTAATTTATAAGGCAAATTAAGAAGCTCGGAAATGGACGAGATTTAAGGTACTTTATACTATTAATGATAACAATGAATGTTTTCAGATCAGATCTCAACGCTACACTTTGTCTTACGAAAGGGAGAGTTACGTTTGTGTTACGAAAGGGAAAAAAATTACCCAAATGGGAATGGGACCCACAACTGTCGCGTTTACAGTTACAGACGTCGTCCCAACGCACTACGAAGGTCTCAAAATTCCTCTTCCAGTTTAATAGTGTTGCGACATTGTGATGACATGGCGATGGTATATTAGCGATTTGCGACGATATCATAATGTCAAATGATCCGGATGTTTATGTTATGTCAAGGCCAATTAGATATTAATTACTAAACTTTAAATCAAATCAGCTTCACGCTGTATCCCGCACACAGCAGGATAGGGTATTACTAAACTTATAAGGATTTAATGTATCTTTGTAATCGAGTTTACGTAACATACGCTACATTTGATAAGTGACTTTATGTACATATATGATATTGTTGTATATGGTAATTATTCGAGTATGATTACCTTTTCCTAAATGTATAGGTATGTTGGTATGTTTGTCTATGAATTTCTCGAAAACTAAAATTTACATCGAGATGGTACTTATTGTGTGTGACTGTAAACGCGACTGATTGTGGGATCACTCGGGGAAATTAAATATTTATTTAAATGTATATTTCCATTTTCTTGGCTTTGGTGTCGAGGCAAGGCGCGGCATTAAGTTCCGCTACTCAACACGCAATGCCCCCAGAAATTAGCGGAAAGTGAGGAATGGTGTCTTAACAATAGTTTCCCTCTGCCTATCTTGCTGTGTACGGGATACAGCAAGAAGCTGATTTAATTTGATTTTTAATTTTAATAATTAATTATATTTCTTATTATAATCAATGAATTCCTTTCATTCATACACTTCGGCGTGTCCTGTTAGTCGTCAAATAATGTCTAAAAAGTCTTGAAAATTAAAGCGGAAATAAGCGTGAAAAGGTACTATTATTACTTTCATTCCTTTCACATCTAACACAATTTGTCAGGTCTATAATAATAAAATCACAAGTGGGCAAAAGCGAAGTAACCAGCTCTCTCGGTGAAGCCAACTATAAAGTTCCACACGACATTAAGTGAACGGCATCCTCAAAAGTTTCTCTACAGCTTTACTTTTATAAGGAACGTGAAATATCACTGGCAAGCACTAATCGAAGTTTACGGGCCCTAATATATTGTAAAGTCAAAAAGCTATGTGAATAATTCAAATAAATCTGTGAGCGCTTTTCTAAAATGTTCTATTGTAATTTCAATTTATTTTAGCTTCGCGCTGTATTCCGCGTATAGTAGAGTAGGTATAAGGAACCGTTTATTAAAATATTTCGTTTATTAAGATATTTTCGTTAATTTTTGAGATATTGCTTGTGTGTGTGCAGTGGTGGTACGCAAAGCCATGCTTGGAGTTATTACAAGATCGAGGACATAAAAATAGTCCATTTTCCCGAATAGGTGTGAAACCACAACTGTCACGTTTACAGTTAAGCACTATACCGCAGCGCTGCGAATATTTTAACCAATATTTAGGAAACATCATTTTCAAAAATAAGAAAAAAAAAAAAAGTGTATTTGCATTTGCAAAGTGGGGAAGGGAGTGCCTTAACACTAGATGCCATCTGCCTACCCTGCTGTATGCGGGATACAGCGCGAAGTTGATTTATTTTATTTATTTAAAAAAAAAGCATTTTGTCAGTTTTTCTAGTTACAAGGTTCGATAAAAAGTTCGGTAAATAAAATAAACAAATTATTTGGATATTTCTCCAGCTGATCAAGATAAAGTGAAAATTTTACATTTATTAACACGAAACGAAACTATAGGTTAAAAATAATATTTTTTTGTAAAAACTGAACCCACGACAATCTAGGAAGGTAAGGATCTTGCCACCCGCCTAGTATACTCTAAAAGTAACAAGCAAACATTAACAATACGAATAACCTCCAAAGTATAGAAACCTTGTTCGAACAATACGACTAATGCGGTGTAGCGAGTGACCGTGAACTCGGCCGTCAACTCTACTATGTCACATAAGGTCTTCCTTTTAGCTTCAAAATTAAAACTATAGACTGTCATGACGCAGGGGCACAAAGGTGTGACTGTAACGTGACGGTTGTGAATTCGATACCTACTCGAGATAATGAATTATTATTAATAATAAATATATTTTCATTTCTTCGCTCTGGTGCCAAAGTTGAGTACCGGCGTTGAGCTCCGCCACTCAACACTCGAGGCCTCGAAAAGTTCGGCGCAAAGTGGGGGACGGAATGTCTTAACAATAGGTTTCGTCTGCCTACTCTGCGGTAGGTAAGACTATGGGATACTGGGATACAGCGTCGTCACCTGCCTGTATATGCCTGCATACCTGTATTTCAATAACGTAAACACCTACTACTACAAAAATACTACTAAGCGTTGCCGATCTGCCACTTTTCATTCTCAAAAAACATACCAGAACGAGAAAGGAATATATCTCGTTCTATTTTACGCAATTCAATATGGCCGCCATTACCTACGAGTCGATGTCGTGAATGAGGCGTGTGCGGCGTTATCGCTTTAATAGGTTTGTGTTTGTCATTCTTGACAAATGGCGTTTGCTTTTACAACGATAATTTTATTAATTATTTTGTTTGAAAACATCAGTTTTTCATTTTTGGAAAAATCTCTTCGGTTTTAATTGTATTAGGTGTTTATAGAGCAGTTAAAACTGTGGTTTCATTTAAAGTAGTCATGACAAAAACACTCTGTATAATAAAATCTAAGAATTATATGTATATTAGACAACAATATAATATTGTGGTACCATCACTAAAATAATTACAAGACCTAAAATTTAAAAATATACAGGGTGGAAGAGGCAGCGCTCCATTTACGGAAACAGCATATAGGGTAAAATATTTCAAACCTATACCTAAAGAAATTAATCAAGATGCCTCAACAGTTTGGACGTAGGATTTTTTTTTCATTTCACGATTTTTATCCATACCTGTATTTCGCGTGACGCGATTATGTATAGATCCCAATAACATAAACACTTACTACTACAAAAATATTACTAAAGGTTAAACAACTTTGAACTTTATCGCCAATACATACGACTCGATTTCGAAATGAGGCGTGTGCGGCGGTGTTCCTTTGATAGGTTTATGTGTGCGTGCGTCATCCTTAGAAATGCCGTGTTAATTTAAAACGACAATTTAATTATTTATTTTGTTTGAAAAAAACTTTTTCATTTTTGGGAATTTATTTTTTTCTGAATTATATTAGGCTTTTATAGAGTAGTTAAAACTGTGGTTTCATTTAATGTGGTGCTGACACTTCCACCCTGTATATTATTTTCAAACATACTTTAACACTTGGTGCTGTATGCAGTCTTTTTAGTTAAATAAAAATCCGTCTTTTTACTCTTTGTTTAAAATAGATATGTAATGTACTGTATGGAGCAGTAAAATGTAGAGGCTGCCATAGTACAGTCGGTGCATGGTTCTGGATTCGATTATTATTCCGGAAAAAGTTAAGAACGGAGTGAACACAAGGTTCTCTCGGTCTACCTAATAAAAAAATCTATCTAAGTAAAAACATAAATACATTAAATATAAGATCTACCTTTCCGTACTACCCCGTTTATTAAAACATAAACCTTTAAAATATTTATTAAATCTTATTACATAAATCTTATTATTAATCCGGATGAGGGAAGTAATCCTATAATAGGATCTGGATTATCGACAATTGCTATCGCTTAGACGCGCCCGATGTCCACATAACGTGGTGAATATAATGTGCTTGAGTTAATCGATATCGGTTATTAAGCCCTTTTGCTTTAAGCAACGGTACCATGAAGTAAATATATTTCTTTTTTATTTTCTTTTCTATAAGAAACTGTATTTTATTAGTGCTTAAGAGTGTGTCTTTCATTTTCATCAATATTTACTAAAGTAAGCCTAAGATAAGTGCTACAAAATTGAAAACAGAACGTGACAATGATCGAATTAATATTTATATTGTAAAATGTGAATTTGCGAATATTATCGTTTTTATAGTATGGAATAAGGTTCCTTGTACCTACACTGTTTACATGTGTGGGTTACAGCGTCCAAATTGGACGACAGATGGAAAACGAAGTGCTCCACGACTAGTTTCCGCCCCGAGAACAAAAACGGAGCTTCCTCGAATAATATAAAACGTGACGTTGAATTTCCCCACCCAATACATAATGTCTCTAGCACGACAAGTGGAAAACGGAATATTTTAACACTAGGTTCTCAGACACTACCAAAAGAGAATAAAAAATTAAGTAAGAGCACCGTGGCTCCATTAAATATAGCAAAGGGTTTCATAGTCAGTGAGCAGAGAGTATCTGTCTGAATCGGTACTTCCCTCCGAACAAAGGGACAAGGGTTGGCAGATGTCATCTTTTTAACTGAACCCTTTTAGGGGATGTTAATGCTTTATGAGCTTTTAATACATGTCAACATGTTTTTTCAGATATTCCAGGTTTTTGGGGGGACACCCTAAAATACATACCTCCGTCGTGGCGCACCGGAATAGTCTGATTGTGAACGATTGAGGTTTCGATTCTCAATTAGGGGAACGAATTATTTTCTCATTCTGTCAACAAGACAAAGCGCGGCGTTGATTTCAATAGCCTAACACCCAATGTCTCGAAAATTGAGTTTAAAGTGACGCTAAAAAAATATATAATTGATGTGACATATTTAGGAATCTACTAGAACTGTTGTACTGTGTGTACTATAACTGTATACGTGAATAGTTTCCATTTCTATTTTTGCTGATGACATGATTTGCATGTAAAAATATATTCGTATACATATATATTTTTACATGCAAAACGTATATAGTGTGCTTAGTTCGTTATAGTCATGAAAACCAACGAGAGCGAAGTGATTTTTAATTTTGTCCTCTTTCTTGAAAAAGCGAGAAAGTTTTTATATTTATATATTTATTTATAAACATTATCCCCAAGTGAGAATCGAATCCACAATCACCGTACAACCAAACAATTTAACAAAACACATAGTATCAAACAAAAACAAACATTTTCCACACATAAATTGAAAACAATATTAGCTCGAACCAAAAAGTTTCCATTACTTAATACTCGTGAGAGGTCCAATAACCGCGGCAAATGGAATCCGAGTGTATGTAGCCGGATCACTAGATGGACGTCGTTAGTTACATCGACCGATTGGGCCCTCGTAGCGTGAGTGTGGCAATCAGGGTGACATATCTAAAAAAAACTTTATTTAGGTATAACTAACTATACGTATAAAATATTAAAGGTTTTATTTTTATGGCGAAATATAAATTTTAATTAATTTAGAATAGGAAATTTAGCGGGCAAGTCGCAGTACAAAAGCCGATAAAAAAACATACAACTAAATAAATCTTAGAAATATTAAGAAAAATCCATACCTATATTATAAATTCGAAAGTAACTCTGTCTGTCTGTCTGTCTGTCTGTTACGCAATCAGGGCCAAACCGCTAATTCAATTATGATAAAATACTCATATAGAGATACTTGAGGGTCTTCGGATGAACATAGGTTACTTTTTTTCTCATATTTGTAATATTGTCGATATATACTAAAATATTAAAATACTTTTTAGTTTGACAGGCAATTTATTCTGCCATCTTAATAACAACCGACCGTTGCTAAGCAACGGTTTGCAAAGTTTGTTGTTATAAGAAAACGTCACCCAAAATGGGCTTACTTAACGCATACACGGCGTGCGCTGGCTCAACCTTATGAGATACATAAAAACAATGTTTAACAAAAATATTATTCTTTAAATAATGTTTAAAAAAGTCCGCGATGGTATATGTTTATCTCTGAAGGTTGA
Source organism: Heliconius erato x Heliconius himera (assembly GCA_013421005.1). Lineage (NCBI taxonomy): Eukaryota > Metazoa > Arthropoda > Insecta > Lepidoptera > Nymphalidae > Heliconius > Heliconius erato x Heliconius himera. The sequence continues at coordinate 1,051 of JAATLQ010031225.1, read as the reverse complement.
GCAAAAGTAACCATTTTAATTAATTTATTTTATATTATAGTTCAAGCGGGCGAAGCCGCGTCCGGGTCCGCTAGTAATAATATATACTTATAAGCCTGCATAAATACATAAACTACATAGACTACGTGTACACAATAGGAAAATATATATGTATGTCCATAGTAGAATAAAATATTAATGAAAAAAAACTTTTTAAAATAAGCTTCCTTAATTTTTTTTGGGTATTGTATTTTACAAATCAAGCCTTTTCATTTCATATTATGTGGGATGTGTAAAAATTTTTAATCTACCAATTGGTAGCAACGTCCACTTTGGATAAACAAAAAAAATGATTAAATGTAATTTCATTGACATCAGAACTGAAGTCGTAATTTAAATTTCAGCTCAATCGGACACGGGAAGTGGGTCAAATTGAGCTTGAAGGTTTCATATACACTACACAAGTACCTACACACATACTCGTACCTGTACGGCAAGTCAAATAAAATCTTGTAAAATATACAAAAATATTATTTTTTTACTTAGTATTTATAAGTTTCAAATTATGATCGAAACTGGCTGTAAATGCGACTGTTGTGGGTCCGACGCCCACTCAGAAGAAATGATAATAATTCAATTATTTTCAGATCACCGCTCTGGTTGATCGACACAACACACAATCCCTCAAGAATTTGGAGTGGGGAACGGAAATGTGTGAATTGGAAACGGAGAATCTTGACACTAGGTTCCCCTTCCTCACCTGCTATATGCGGGGTAAATCGTCAAGCTAAAAAAACAAGTAAAAATCTTTGATCAAGTTGTTATATATAAACATATTGAGTGCGCAGCAAACATAAAACATTCGATACGAAAAAATATTAAAAATATCCACGTTAAGTTAAAAAAATTCAAATGGATTTTTTCAGTTATTTTGTTGATTCACGTACTGAGTTTTCAATATCACTTTAAAAAAAGAAATACAATATCTCAATATCAATATGGTACATTTATATAAATGTGAAGTCTTATTGGTTGGGTTAAGCAACGTCTACTTAAGTCAGTTGAGTGGGAC
>JAATLQ010031224.1:0-10586 GCA_013421005.1 Heliconius erato x Heliconius himera | reverse complement strand
GTCTCATATAATAATAATAAAAGCCTTTATTTCAGAGAAATTACAAGTAAAAGCAATTCAAAGAAATTTAAAAAACAAAAAGTAAAAGGGGGGGTTCTGTGTAATTATTTAAGTTTTCTCTATTTCTGAAAATCTCTGAAATCCCATTTCAAATACGAAATGTTAGGTATAATACTTTTAATTGTCTATTAGCCCACACTACTTCTAGCGTACTAATAGTAAAGTGCAAATGCACATATAGAAGTCTTCGCCTTCACCTTCACTTGACACTAAATGTAATGTTGCTGTATGTTGTTATATGTAAAAAGGGAAGTAAAACTACAAAGTAGTAGAATATAGTTAATTTTATAAATCAAATAACAACATGAATTATATTTTGGCCACTCAGACTCCCAGAGTCAGCTCTCTCGCTCGCACACAAACATACAAACATTCACATTCGCTTGCTCATAGCCTTATATAGTTCTATGTAGAGGATTGGTCAGTGCACTCTACGAGAAATATCAATTTACAAGGCACAAATCTTTTGTTATGTATTTTTTTTATTTGAGCCACAAGAGCCGAAATATAAATTATAATTAATATATAATAAAATTTTTGGACATAAGCTCTTTAACGGTATTCCATAGTAAGATAATAATTTAGTAACTATACTAAATACAATTTCTTATTCTAATAATTGTCAATAGGGACGGTATACTTAGTAAAGTTTTAAAACAATCTTAATACATATAAATACTCTAAAAATCTTACAACATATATCTGTAAGAGATCTACTGTACAATGTTTGATCCAATTTTGATTACAAAAATATAATATACATATAATAGAGTACACTGACTGACGCTCCACAACAGCATTGAGGTTTGAGATACCCTGCCTGCCTCGCGGCCGCCGGTGGGTGACCTGCTCACACGCTCACACTCTCACGTATATACAACATAATACTATCATCGTAACAGCACACAAATATTAAACTATTGTGTTGTACTTACTTAATATAATCATATATATATAAACATTAAAGTATATGTACAATAGAAATTTTTAATTTTTATAATATTTCATAATCTATATATGGTTGACTATCCTCTAACATCAATAGTTCAATTTAATATACAAATATATTTAGTTATCTGTTAAGTATTGCAGAATAATTTGCTTTAGGTAAGTGGACATTTTATAAATTGCACTTGTTCCACTATAAAATACATTCTGATATCGCTATACATTTAGAATTATTGAAATAGAAATAGTTTGTTTTTTTAGGTACATAGAGAAGACTAAGGTGCCTTTCAAAATACAATTTTCAATTCACAAAATCACTAGTTCAAGTGTCTTTGATATGTTACATCCATATTTTTATAAATTGCTGTACACTCTATAAAATAACAATATGAGTACCATTTTGAATGCTTTTCACATTGCTAACCTCGCGACAAGACACAACCAGCGTGTCGTGTCATGTCATGCTATACAATTAACCATATAATATTTACAAGATTTAATATAGCTGCATTTGTCGATATTCTACGTATATATTATATATACACGTATTTTACATCGAGGAAATATATGAAAATAAAATGTAATGTGTAAAAATAATATAAAAAGAAACATTCAAAATAAAGTCACAAAATAATCAGATAAATATTTATATGACGTAGTGCCCTTATTTACATACATTATACATATACTTCTCATTTACATACATCAAAGTATCACCGTATGCTACATAAAAAATATTAAATGAAATGTAGTCTTAATATATTTAGTATCATATTAATATTAAGCATTGCGAATGGAGCTCCATACAGTGCGTGCGCTAGTTGGGGGCGAGGCTGCGGTAGAGGCGCTCGTCGGCGGACAGCACGCGCACCGCGAAGGAGTCGAGCGCCAGCGCCGCGCCCGGCACCAGCTCCACGTTGCCCGCGTTGGCCAGGAACAGCGTGGCCAGGAACAGGCGGCTCACGTCGGCGGGCTTGTGCGCCGCCGCGCGCAGCAGGGGCGCCCAGCGCGCCGCGCCGGCGGGCGCCAGGCGCGCCGCGGCGCCCAGCACGGCGGCGGCGCAGCGCGCCACGTCGGCGCCGCGCGCCTCTGCCGCGGCCGCACGCGCCACCACGCGCGCCGCCCAGTCGGGCGCGTCGTCGGCGCGCGACGCGTCCGAGTCCCCGAGCGAGCTCTGCTCGAAGAAGCCGTCGTCGTCGTCGTCGCTGTCGGCGCGCCGCAGCGCCGCCTCGGTGGCCGCGCACTCCGCGCTGGCGGCGTTCACCTCCGCCTCCGACTGACTCCATCCCACGAACCCTGTTTTACATTTTATGTAATGTTTAGTAAAACAAAATTCCACTTTTGTCTTTTGTTTTTTTTTTCCTATTTTTGAGAATATTGAAACGCTAGCTGCCCACTACCTATATTTCTTTATATATATACAGGGTGTAAGTTTCAGCACCACTTTAAATGAAACCATAGTTTTAAGTAGTCCATAAAAGCCTAATACAATTAAAAAAAAATCTCAAAAATGAAAGTGCTTTTTTCAAACAAAATAAATAATGAAATTGTCGTTTTAAAATAAAACGCCTTTTGTCAAGAACGACGCACGCACACATAACTGCGTCACACGACATACAGGTATGAATAAACATCGCGAAAAAAAAACCTACGTCTAAGCTGTTGAATTATCTTGATTAATTTCTTTAGGTATGGGTTTGAAATATTTTACCCTATTGGCATCGTGCACGACTACAGCGCCAGAGCAACCCAGAGTATGCAATTTTGTGGGCTCTGACGCTTTGACATATGATGGCAGGATTGTTTGAAAATATTCTTAAAATACTTTCAAATTTATTTATATTACTTAATTACTGTGATTTGGGTGGAAAAAGTGTTGATATGTATTAGATGTATAATATCAAAAAGTGAACGAAACGAAATGTAAATTAAGAAAAAAAAGTAATTAAAATAAAAAAAAAACTATTAATACTGTATTTGTGATTGGTTGCTAATGTTTTTAATAATAATTGGAAATTGTTGAAAGTTACACCTGCAAGATCTATAAGTTGCTCATCATTACAGACAGATGAAAACTAAGTAAAATATTTTTTTTTTGTTGAAGTCGCCACATCTGTGTATGTTTTTTTAGGGGTATTACATATTTTGTTCTTCATTTTATTGTATTTTTTTATATAAATAGTTGAGTTGTCTATTTCTGTTTGTATTTCTGCATCACATACTGCGCTATAAATATATATATTACATGTAAATGTATTTGTTGCATTGTAGAACAACTGCAACTGCTGTGACTCATTTTTAATAACTTAGTAAAACGATAAGTCGAACAGATTGCTTTGACATTAATAAGTGACAAAGCCTACATTTTTTCTACTTTTGGCCACCATGAGCGCTGCGAGCGTTTATAATACTGTCACCTAGTACTACGCACCCTGCCAATAAGCTGTTTCTGTAAAAGGAGGATCCATCGCGCGCGCGCCTACGGTAACAGTGATGTTTATGTTCTCCACAGTTTTAAATTGTGTATTCTGGTTAATAGTTATAGGACAAGTGCAAAAACAGTATTAATGTAATCATTAAAAGATTACCTACCCAAAGTGCTAAAAACAAGTGCTTAAAGTGTAGAAGTATTATTTTCTACATGTGTAAAAAATTATAACAAAATCTATGAACTCATTTAGAACGGTGTATTTGTTACATCTTATTTAAAATGGTGCTGACACTCCACCCTGTAGATGGAGATAGACGCACTTTTTGAAGGTACCCATGTCTTATCGACCTGGAAACACTGCCGCGGGTACCGTTCCACAGTACGCGTGGAAGGAAGTTCCTACGAAACCGCACAGTAGTGGATTTCCACATATCCATGTTAATTTGTTGTCTGCGTTCCTTACTAATTGAAGGTGAAGGTTTAAGTAGTGAGTAGTGAATTTAATAATTTACTGACCTCCAATATCCCTCGGGTCCGGTGACTCGAATCCGAGAAATTCTGAAAAAATATAGATTAGTTGTTTCGTGAGATGTGTAACGCAAGCAGGGCTTGTAACCGGATACTATTATTATAGGTATTTCGCAAACCCTCGATACAGGTATATCTATATCTTAGGTATGTGTGGTAGGACCTATATCTTAAATACCAGTAATGGACCGAAAAAATACCTTTTGAAAATGATAATTTAAATGAGTATTAGTATTTAGTAAACAGATTAAGCAAATACTCAATGTCATGGATTCATTATTTCACTCGAAAAATAAGAATGATTTCATCCTTAAATAGATTTCTATATGTACTGAATATGATTAAAGTCATCATTTAACAGGTGAACAGCAAGAATAAATATTGATTTTAAGATTGACTTTCTATTCTATAATATTTTACTTTAAAACATAAGGCAAACCGCGCAGTTCATCGTCTATTCTCATAGTCAAACGGAACCGAAATAAAATATTTAAAATAATGGCAACTTTAGCTTGCGGCAGTTATTTTCCAGGCAACCATGTGTAGAGAAAAAAATAAGCTTTAATTTGATATATAATTCATTAAAAAAACCCACGAGTACAAATCATTAAGTGACCTGTTTAAACCAGGCAACCCTGGGCTTGCGGCAGACTGAGAGCTGGCAACCATTGTTTTTCCAATTCCTTATTGGAATTGCGATTTTCTTTCTAACGATGTGGGATTCACTTAAAAAACATATGAGTGCAATTTTCTCCAAAAACGCATTACGAAAAAAAATTATAAAAGGTGATTGCGGCAGGATTCTTCTAGGCAAGAATAGTGCAATCTATTCTATTATCATGTATCATTCTTAAATATAAGTTTCATTAGAAAAACAGATCCCCCTACAGATTTAAGCAATGAGATCTCAACCTATAAGCTTAAATTCGTAGGATTCTTCTAGTGAGATAGTTTTAATAATAATATTAATTCGTTCCTACTTATGATTTAACGCTTAATATAAAATATTTGTGTTTAAATTGTATGTATTCTTTTGTCGAGGGAAAATGCGGCGTTAAGTTCTGCAACTTGACACAATTTGTGTCTTTGTGGCTTCAGAATTTGTCGAAAAATACGGAATTGAGTAGTGTCTTAACACTAGTCTCTCTCTGTAACCTTCTATGTACACAAAAAATCTTACTAGTTCACCGACACCCATTCAAAAACGTTTTTTTTTCAGTTTCACGCTGTATACTGCAATAAAGCAGGGTAGGCAGAGGGAACCTGGGATATTAATGCTAACACATTCTGATTCCATTTAGACTTTTCTCGGAGCTCAACGCCACCCTTTATCTCTATATTATCAGCTTCACGCTGTATCCCGCACACAGTAGGTTAAGCGGAGCGACCCCAGTGTTAAAACACTCCATTCTTCTCTTTCCGCCGAACTTTGGAGGCATTGCTTGTTGGATGGCGGAACTTATCGCCGCGCTTTACCACTTTTTTAAACAGCTTCACGTTGTATCTCGCACACAGCAGGGTAGGAAGAGAGACAATAGTGTTAAGACATTCCCCATTTTCAGTCTAATTTTGAAGGCATTGTGTGTTGAATACACTTTGTGCACCTGCGCCACGACTGCCCTCACCTTTCATTTCCTCGTTCTAATAAATCTCTTTAACATTAAATATTTTCAACTGAGAACCGAATCCACTGTGTCACAAAATGAAGAACTTCATACTCATTAAAACAAATACAATCTCGCGGGGTCGCAAATAAAATAAATAAATAACTATAATGTGTACGGTAAAGATGACAATCAATAATTTTATTATTTTCAGTAATTTAATGAAAATTACAAATTTAACATATATTATTTTACAATTTATTTTTTTTAACTTAATTTATGCCATAAGTACCTGTGTGCGGGCGCAGCGCGCGGCGGCGCTCGGCCAGCACGCGGCAGCGCTCGCCCAGCACGCGGCGCAGCCAGCGCGCCGGCAGCGCGAACTCGCGCAGCTCCGCCAGGCGCCGGCGCAGCTCTGCGTGCGGACAAGTGCACGTTATATACGACACTGCACTGGGAACTTAGTACTGAGACACTCGGTTTCCACTAAGACACCTCTGATCCCCACTTTCCTTCGAATTCTCGAAAGAAAGTGGGGATCGGATTTTTCATTGTGTTCATTAGCGATTATCTTGTTACCAGAGCGGTTAAATGAAAATATTAAATAATTTATATCGCCGAGTGGGCATCAAGCTCACAACTGTCGCGGTACACTCACACGCGTGTGTGATACAATCCACAGTACCTGTGCTCTACACATGGAATGGATGGAAGTGTTAGCGCTACTTTTACGGGAACAGCATATAGGGTAAAATATTTTAAACCCATACCTAAAGAAATTAATCAAGACACCTTAACAGTTTAAACGTAAGATTTTTTTTCATTTCACGATATATATCCATACTGGTATTTCGTGTGACGCAGTTACGCATAGATAACATAAACGCATACTACTACAAAAATATTACTAAAGGTTGATCAACTTTGAACTTTGCCGCCAATACCTACGACTCGATTTCGGAATAAGGCGTATGCGGCGGTTTCCCTTTGATAGGTTTATGTGTGCGTGCGTCGTCCTTAACAAATGGCGTTTAACGCCCAGTATTAATAACCTATCTCCAACGTCAATCTTAGATTGTTTCATACATCTATATCCAATCTCTAGATTGGATAGATATATGAAACAATCTAAGATTGACGTTGGAGATAGGTTATTAATATTGGGCGTTATATTACAACTACTACTATAATTTTATTATTTGTTTTGTTTGAAAAAAAAAATCTTTTTAATTTTTGGTTATTTTTTAAATTGTATTAGGCTTTTATAGAGTACTTAAAACTGTGGTTTCATTTAAAGTGGTGGTAAGTGACACACACTTCCACATTGTATAATTTGTTATGGTAGTTTATTTTTATAGTACTAAAATGTGTCTCAAGTTTGAGAACAAGTTGATTTTTGGGTGTTTTGATATGTCCAGTATTTAAATATTATTAAAAATTTAGAAAGTAATTTATGATACCATAAATAAAATGATTTTACAATATATATATTTTTTTTATGTCCCTGGCTTAAATATGAAAACAATCTTTATTTTTGATTATTGTATTCGTTTTGTATTCCATGTGCAATGTATAAAAAAAAAAAAAATTAGCTTCACGCTGTATCCCGCACACAGCAGGGTAGGCAGAGGAAACCTTGTATCAAGACACTCCGCAATGTATAACTTTATAAAATTCAAAATATAGTCATAAAAATCATTTCATCAATATCTACAAATTTAAATAACAATTGAGGTCAGTCGTGGCGCAGAGGCACGAGGTGTGACTGTAGATGAAATATTTACTTAAATTTATATTTCCATTTCTTCGCTCTGGTGTCGAGGTTAAGCGCGGCGTTGAGTTCTGCCTCTCAACACGCAATGCCTCCAGAATTCGGCAGAAAGAGGGGGAGTGTCTTAACACTAGGTTCCCGCTGCCTACCCTGCTGTGTGCGGGATACAGTGTGAAGCTGATTATTAAATAATAATTATATTAACTAACAAGTTCTACAAATATCGTTAAATAATTTTATTTTAGGGCGTCCAAGATGGAACTGCCTGCTCGCAGCGACCCCTGCCAGTCCCTGAAGCTGGAAAATTTATATTAGAAATTTATAAGGAAAGGAATTTGTTTGTGGCAAACACGATGTTTGACGACACGACTTGGAGTCGAATTATCGCATAAGAAGCTGGAAGCTCCAAGATCCTCCGATTAGAGAGGGATATCAAGAAAGAGTTTCCAAGAAGCTAGACAGCAGCGAATCTGGAAATAAAAATATTTGAAGTATGCTGGAAGAACCTTAACCGAAGAAGCAGCAACAGAGGTATGCGGTAAAGGAAAAAGAGGCTTTAGCAACCGCGACGAATGATGGGATGATGAAGTGCAAGATGCTGTAGAAAGAAGAAAGCATGGCAGGATTATAAAGCCTCAGGTAAGGATAAAAGTATGAGAGAAATTAAAAAGAAAAAGTTTAAGCCGCAAAAGCACCAAACGAAAGTACTGATAAAGATGAAATGTAAAAAGTCAAAGTATGAAAGAGACGAAAGGTTAACAGATAACTTCAGAGAAAACACGAAGCTTTTCTGGCGAGAAGTTAGTATTTTTCGAGGTTGCTCGTTAGGCTAGGGGATAAGGGGTGCTTTCGAAGGGCGGTGAAATGTTAACCGAAGAACCACACGTTTCGCAGCTATGGGCGGAATTTTACAAGGAGATGTATGAATGTGATGACGCTTCAGTCTCAAGTAACAGCGAAACGCTAAGTCTTGATGTAGCTGATGGCGAGAATGAGTTGAGAATGCAATACGAAGTCAGAAATGTGGTAAGGCAGCGGGAGCAGATGGAGTTACTGCCGAGATGGTCAAAAATTGTAGGCCACGCATCTTGGACTTGTTCTGGATTTTGTGAAATTTATGCTGGAAATCAGCAGAGGTTCCAGATGATTGGCGAGGTGCGGTCATCGTGCATTTGTATAAAGACAAAGGACAGATAGACTGCGCAAGCCATAGGGCTATCAGTTTGATTAGTTTGGGTAGTAATGTTTATGAAAGAGATCGCTAATATATAATTATATTCCTAAATGGGGATTAGATCTTTTCTCTCCGCATGATCACAGAAAAATTTTTAGCCGTTGACCAAAAAGTTTTCTGTGCTTTTGTGAACTTGGAAAAGGCGTTTGACAGAGTTGTAAGAGCGAAATTATAGGAAATACTATCCCGATACAATGTGAGCGGACCCTTGCTGCAAGCCGTAAATTCTCTTTACAGAGATCACTTAGTCTGCGTGCGAGTAGGAACTGGCATGTCACCCTGGATTGAAATCCAATCGGGTGTTAAACAAGGTTGCGCTATGGCTGTAAGCTTAGTTTAAAGAAGAAGGGGCGGCCGGCGAATTCTGTCTCCGCCTACAGGCCCATCGTGCTTTTGAGCGGGATCGCCAAGCTGTTCGATCGTGTTGTAGGGAGGGGCTGTAACACCACTTGGAGGGGACAGGTCCGGACCTGCGACGCGACGTCATAGGGGATGACCTCTCCCTACCAGCCGTGGTCAAGACCATGGCCGGCAGCGAGACGTCGTGGGATGCGGCCTCCTCCTTCTGCGAGGCAGTGGTGCTCGAGAAGGAGTCGGTGGAACGGACCGCCGTATCGGACCGGGTCACCGGAGGGCGGCACACGATCGCCGCCTTCCGCCCTAATGAGGGTGGTCAGCTTGGGGAAGCTGGCCGTTTACTAACCTGGCCCGAGTAGTCGCGCGCAGGTTGCTCCCGCGCGCCACTCTGAGCAGGCCGTCGAGGGTGACCACACACCCTTGACTTCGCGACGTGCCTTGCAGGCTCCCGCCGCCGCGTTTCGCGGAAGACTATTGTCCCCGCGTCTCGCGGCCAGTGGTGGTCGAGGAGGAGCACCGGTTTTGGAGTCCCACATAACCCGCTCGAGTCCCCACTCAGGCCGGTATCCGTAACAGGATTTCCACACGATAAAAAAAAATCAGCTTGGTTGTTCAATTTGTATTTGGATAGCTGTTTCCAAGAAGCGAAACAAAATGATATGGGAGTGAAAGTAGATGGCCTGAATGTGAATTGCCTGCTGTACGCAGATGATGCAGTGCTTATTGCATCAACAGAATGTGAATTGCAGGCATTGGTCACCACTCTGAAAGAAGGGTGTGAAAATAATGGTCTAAGCCTCAATGCGAATAAGACAAAGGTTCTGATTTTGGAAGGAGATGAAGAAAGGACGGAATGCAAAATTAGCGTAAATGGTAAGATATTAGAACAAGTGAATGAAGTTGTATATTTGGGAATTATGTTCAGTAGAGATGGAAGATACGAGATGGATGTAGAAAGGCGTATTGCTGCCGGTAACAGAGTTATCGGAGCCTTAGCTGCATTGATGAGACGGCGAAACGTCAGCACAACTGCGCGTTGAGCCGTACACAATGCAGTATTGGTACCGACGCTGTTATACGGCAGCGAAACGTGGGTATTACAAAAGAAGAATGAAAGAAAGACGAATGCCGTGGAGATGCGATCTCTTCGCAGGATATGCGGAGTCAGCTTAGCTGATTGAATCCGCAATAAAGAGATACATAGAATGGCAAGTACTAGCGAAGATGTCACGGTGAGAATGAAGAAGGACGTGCTCAGCTGGTTTGGGCACGTCGAACGAATGAGCGATGAAAAAATGGGAAAAAAGATTTATGATGGAAAAATGGGTGGTAAGAGAGATAGGGGATGTAGGAAACTATTATTACATGCTTTCGAGTACTGTAAGGAGAGTCTTTGCGAGGCCGCACTTCTAGCTTATCCCAACCCTAACGCTATATTAGGACTGGTCACCGACGCCTCCGACACGGCAATAGGTGGAGTCCTCCAGCACCTCTAACATGGAGCATGGCAGCCTCTAGCATTCTTCAAATAGCCTCTAGCAATTCTCAAGTTGAACACATCGCAGGTGAAGTACTCACCTTACGATCGCAAGCTCCTTGCAATCTACGAGAGCATCAAACATTTTCGCCATATGCTAGAGGCCACCCACTTTA
>JAATLQ010031223.1:0-10585 GCA_013421005.1 Heliconius erato x Heliconius himera | reverse complement strand
AAAACGTACTAAATAATAATGCTGCTTTAAAATTATATTTCATTATGTTAGACATGAACTTTGAAACTCGGAAAAGAATGTGGTTTATTATGTATATATAAGAGATATTTCGATTTTTAGCATGATAGTAGGGTATTATAGAGCGTGTATGTGTGTAATGAGTATATGAGTAGTGAACATATGAGTAGTAAATATGTGAGCTATAGGTAAGCACGGAGTGTATGTATATACAAAGGTAAAAACTACCAACATTTTTATAGTTAATAAAATATTTTCTCAAATTAAATAAATGTCTATGTTTTCCATCTGAAAAACACTAAAGGATGAAAAAATATTAAATATATATAAATATATAGAAACCACATTTGTACTGGTAATAATAATTGAAAAAAATAGATAAACTACAGCACATATGAAACAGTATATCTATAGAAACAACTACATATGAAACAGTATATCTATAGAGGAATTACACACTCCTTTTATTTTTTTTAGCTTCACGCTGTATCCTGCACACAGCAGGGTAGGCAAAAGGAACATAAGACACTCCGTTCCCCACTTTCCGCCGAATTTTTCGAGGCATTGCGTTTTAAGTGGCAATACTCAACGCCGTGCCGGTGCCTTAGCGAAGAAATGAAAATATTAAGAAATAATAATTCATCTCCTTGAGTGGGTATCGAACCCATATCCACCGCTTTTCAGTCACACTCCTGTGCCCCTGGGCCTCGACGGCGTCGACTCTTTTTATTCTATCACAATAATACGTAATTTTTTTTGATGTTCCTCTGCACTACGATAATACGAACTTTGAAAATTAGTTATTGTCCCATAACTCTACAGTAACACGTAACTCGAATATTGTGGAAAGTTATAGGAAGGTCTAGATTTGAATCGAAGCTAATTTAATTGATAGAGATGTAGATATTGCTAAAATATACATATTTAAATATAAAAATAAATTATTAATTAAATATATTGGCCGTCGTGGCTGGCACAGCGTGTTACTGTAAATCCGCTTCACATTTTTATTACTTTGCTCTTGTAACTAGACAAAATGAGTCGTTGAGATCCGTCACTGAACACGCAATACGTTGAAAATTGAGTGGCAAGTGTGGAAAGAGTTTTTTTATGGCTAGAGTTCGTCTTCTTACTCTACCAGAGTAGGCGAGAGGCAGCGTAAAGCTAAAAAACTTAAATATTATGAAAAATACGTTTTTTTAAACGGAGAGCTTTATTAACATAAGGTTCCTAGGTTTCCCCTGCCTACTCTACTCTATGTGCGGGATACAGTGGATAGATCATAAAATAAATAAGTAATTTACGTATAAGTATGTTTATTGTCCTCTGCCATTCAATATTCAATTCTCATTTAAAAATTTTCTAGTTTATTCGTCCGCGGCCTTTTCACATAAAGTTAATTAAGGTGACGTGCTCAACAGGTACAGAATACTGGACGTCGAGGAATTTTCAATTAAGATCCTTTCTAAGCTTATTTTGATGCTACTAAAGTATTTTGAGAGTTTTTTTGACATTTTTAAAGTATTATATAGCTATATAGTGGGGTAGCCAGAGAGAACGGTACGTCTATAACTACAGTGTCTGCATACATCTTTAGCCCCGGGCATGTCTTTTTACGTGACTTTCCTCCAGTATCATCGATACTGTGTTCTCGTCAAACAACTTAGCTCTTCTCGTTCCTCTCTTACCATTGACTATTGCTTCTTTAATCATTTTTATCTTTTTGTCGTCACTCATTTAATAATATTCTCAATCTCATAATTAACATTAAATGATTTAACATTAATTAAATGATTTAACATTAGGTACAATCCCGCACACAGCAGGGTAGGCAGAGGAAACCTAGTGTTAACAATTACACTTATGCCACTACACCACGACGGCCTCAATGATGATAAACGTAAAAAATCATCTATTATCAAGCAAAGTTAGATGTGTCCTATCTAGCGGTGAGGCGCTGTCGGCCTCACGTAATATATTACCCCGACGTGAGGCTTGGACAATAGGCGCTTAGTTCCATTAACGTACGTGCTGTGAATAGGTGGTGGGAAATTGCGTCTACTTTCTTGATCATTGGTCTCTACCTCTTATAAATTATGTGGATACAATAGAAGTATGTTGAGTTAGGTTTAATTTGTTTGGTGAAGAGTTGAAGCTTTTTATTCTTTATGAAGCTGTGCGTGGATTATGCAGAATATGAGCACAAGAGGTGCGGGTTCAAATCTTGCACGTATGATTTTTTATTTTGTAAGCTTTACGTTGTATTCCACACATAACGGGGTAGGCAGAGGAAACTTAGTGTTCTTAGTACCTAGGAACCTATTGTTAAGATACTTCGTCTCCATTAAGATATTTATGTTCCCCACTACGTACATTTTCTTAAACAGTATATTAATACAATTATAGTCTGAAGTAGTTTGAATGCACGACGAAAGTCTAAATGTTACGTTTTAGAATTTAAATTATACTCTACAATTTTGGAAATATTATTAATATATTTAGTATTTTACAGACAAGGCAAACGAGCGTACAGGTTCCCTGATAGTAATTAATCACCGCCGCCCACGACCCCGTGCAACACCAGAGGAGCTACATGTGCGTTGTCGGCCTTCAAGATGGAGATAGATGCGCTTTTTGAAGGTACCCATGTCGATTAGAACATTCGACGCCAAGTAACAGGTCAAATAGTTCTTAATGATTAATGCGGTAGAGAACGCACAGGAAGGAGACGTCTCTACGCAAAGCGAAAGTGGCAGATCATTAAGTCCCCAATGATTCGAACACAAACATTTCTACAACCGAAAATTGAACACTCAACCACAGTGTGTACACTCCCTGTTCCATTGTACCCAGATACCCTCAACTTAAACTCCACTAACTTATAGCTCTATGAGAGCTATATAAATCAGTTTTAATTGAAATATGACATAAATTCAGAGATTTTATTTGCAGTTTAACTAATTGCTGCTCTAATTCCGCCAAAGTGTTGGCGACGCGCCAATCTTTTAGACCGCCATAGATTTCAGATGCCGAGATAACTTTGATATAAACGTGCATTCAATGCTCAAACGAACGCTAGTTAGTAAGTCTTTACTTAGTTTAAGTTGGTAAATGTTTTTCAGTACGTATGTGATCGTAGTGTTTGGTGGTTCATTCCGTGTGGATATTCCGCAAGGGATACAGCGTGAAGCTTAGTATATATTTTTTAAACTTATATAAACTGTGGAATGAAAGTAACTTAATGGAGTGCCTTAATACTAGGTTCCCTTGTTACCTTTTTACGTGCTGGATACAGCGGGAAGCTAAAAAAGGAAAAAATATACGTACAAAGGTATCAGTACTTTTGTACCTGTGTTCAGTAAATGTAAATTTTTTAGCGTCACGTCGAATCCCATATACGGTTGGTTAGGCAGAGGGAATCTAGACACCACCACAACGGCAATCTCTTAATAGTTTATTAATAATAAATATGTTTCTACATAATCAATCCTATGTACACCATTATTATTTTTTCGATGTAGTCAATTGTACCTATTTTCATGGTTGATGGTTGAGAGATGAATAAGAAGCCTGAGATTAAATTTAGTGTATAAATAGGATATGTACATGCATATTTATATTAAAATACAAATTCACCTATAATAAATAGAGCACAAATCATCCAAGAAAAATAAATTAAATTAGCTTCACCCTGTATCCCGCACACAGGCAGGGTAGGCAGAGGGAACCTAGTGTTAAGACATTCCGTTCCCCACTTTCTGCCGAATTCTGGAGGCATTGCGTGTTGAGTGGCAGAATTCAACGCCGCGCTTAACCTCGACACCAGAGCGAAGAAATGGAAATATACATTTAAGTAAATATTTCATCTCCTCGAGTGGGGATCGAACCCACAACCAGTCGGTTTTGCAGTCACACCTCGTGCCGCTGCGCCACGACCGGCCTCACCCAAGGAAAAACATTTAATGACTAATGTAACCAACCATTCATTATGTTTTTGTTTGGATTACATCTAATGTGCTCCCTTGAGAGCGTCTACCTTGTGTGTAGAAGGACATTTTGTCGAAAATATACATATTATATGTATTTTTATATTATACCATACGACTAACGATAGAAGCTATTATGATGCAGTGGGACAGCACGATGTCTGATTTAAAAAGATGGTTGCCGATTTGAAACAGGTTCCGTATTTCAAAAAGACATTGGGCTAAATACAAAATATTTTTTTTTTAGGCCAGTCTGTCTGTTTGTCTGTAAGGAACATTTAACTCAAGATTGCGTGGAAGTATCAATCTGATTCTGGAATATCTGGAATATAAAATAGCCTGTATGTATGTTTTGTTTTTGCAGTATATTGTATGACATCCTGTGCCCATTATCAAAACCTATAGGGTATTTTTCATTTGTCTAAAATTATGAAATTTACTAGAAATAGTACAAATAAAAAATCACAAAATTGGGAATTTCTAAGCACTATAACTCAAGCTCAAGCAAGCTTCAAGAATTAAGCAAAAGGGGATAACGAAGTGTATTAATGATTCGTTCCAAGGTGAAGACACAAAAACAGATATATCACAGAAAAAAATGCTAGTTTCTTTACGAAAATTTGATGTTTGTATACAAATAAATTTAAAATTCCTTTGTCCGATCATTTTGGCACAGTTTACGACAACGTACACCAATAAATGTACATAGTTTGCATTTGAAAGTGAATAAGGTCTGGTCCTCTAAAGCCACGTCAGTGATTCCTTCATACATATTCAACAATTGTACCCGAGTTTGTTCATATGTATGGTAAGTAAGTTAAGCGGCTACACGCCTCGAATCTGGTGATTTGACATAGTGGTGCGTTTGACGAGAGGATGGTGAGTTCAAATGTTGAAATCTATTTTAACGTATGATTTAGATGTAGCTGTTGCCTTTATTTACCAATTCCGTTAGCCAGCCAGTCGTGGCCTCAGAAGCACAAGAGTGCGACTGTAAGCGCGACTCTTAGGCGGAAGTGTTTAATATTTTTTATTTACTAGCACTGGTTACGGGGGAAAATATGGTTTCAATTACGCTACTAAATATGCAATGCCTCCAGAATTCGGCGGAAAGTAAGGATCGGAAATGTCTTAATGGGAGTGGAGTGTCCTAACCAGGTTCCCTTTGCCGACTCTTCTACTTGCGGGATACAGTGTGAAGCTATTAAAAAAAGTATAATTAACCTAATTCGGCATTACAATGAGTGGCGATAGGTTCCGCCACTTAACACACATTTTTCTTTAAAAAGAACGACAAGTGAGGCTTATAGAAAAAATATACAATATGATTGCCTGGTCTTTTTAGATCTTCCGGTTCCGCCACTTTAAGTACAATATTATTTTAACTTCACGTTCCGGTTCAATTTTTGAGACAATGAGTGCTACGTGGCGGAACTTAGCGCCACGCTTTGTCTTACTACCAGAGTGAAAACACTTCAATTCACCGAGTTTCAATCTAATACACAACCGTCGAGCCAAATATTGTACCTCGATACAGCTGCATCTCGCATATTTCTAAATTAAGAGACATTAAGTGTTAAGTGGTGGAACCTAACGCCACTCTTTGTCTCGTTACCAGAGTGTGGCAATGAAACTAATTCACTCCTTCGAATGGAAACTTAAGCCCCCACCGTTGCGTTCACAGACAGAAATTTATTGCATATTGAGTAGCGGAACTTAACGCTACCCTTTGTCTTTTTGCAAGAGCGAGGAAAAGAAAAGTTCCCCCAAGTAGGAACCGAACCGAAAACTGTCGCGTTGACAGCCAGAATTTTGAACTATTTCAATAATAGGTATATACAAACAATGATAATTAAATATTCTGCGGACTTTGGATTGTTAAATGTTTCACATTAATCCTATAGTTCGAGAACTTTAGGATGCTCCAGGGAGCTTTGTTTGAATAGTGTACATTGAAATTTTAAGTAAAGCTTCGGGCTTTTTGTATCGAGAAAACATTGTATCACTGACATTTATTTTGTATTTTTTTTAGTTTTAAGCATTTTCTACTCATACCATAATAATTGCAGAGAGTTTAGTGTTCAGACACTCCGTTTTCCTATTTATTATAGTCACAATCATATTTTTACCGCACAGTCCGAAAGGAATGCTATGTTTTTGTATGTATGACCGATCTTTTGTTCACTTTGTAACACATTGTAATTATTTAAACAGTGAAGGGATTTTGATAAATAGTACGTAGTTCGATTTGTCTTAAGGTAAATTTAGTTTTATAGTCGGGTTTTTTGTTCTGTTTTAAGTTTAGACTGACAGCTCAATAAGTATTTAGCTTCAGTCTAAGTCCCGCGTATAGCGAGGTTGGCAAAGGAAAGCTAGAGTTAAGACACTTCTCCACTTTCCGCCCAAATTCTGTATTTAATAGCGGAACTCACGTCACGAACGTCACGTTTTGTCTTCTTGCCAGAGCGAGGAAATGAAAATCAAAATAATTATTTTTCTCGTTTAGGAATCGAACTCGCAACCCTAGAATTCACAATAAGACGCTGTGTCAAAATTTAATACACGCTTTTGTTATTATCAAGCTATTTGGATATTTAATCCAAGGATTTTAGTATTATTTACGTTTCAGTTTGTTTCAAGTTAACGTGCTTGAAACATTTTGTTAAATTTAATTTAAAGGGATATAAAATTATAACAAGTCCATTCCGCTCGTAATTAGATGTTCGCAACAATCCTAATTAGCTTGGGCTGGTCTGCAAGTTGGAATGGAATGTTGTAAATATATATATTTTAATATGATTATTGAAAAACCGGTCAAATGCTAGTTCGACTCGCATTCCGATGCACCAATTTCAGGATTGCGGGTCAACAGGAAGTACCTACAACTTATGAAAGTTGATAAACTTAAGTCTGTAGGTACTCATTTTGTATGAAATGATCTACTAATAAAAGCTTGTAATGCATTTTTTAATTAAATACCTATAAACTTTAACGTTCGTAAGTTCATACTTCGTACTATATTTCATAATTGTAGGTACAAAGGAGGTATCCTATATATTTTAATGACGCGGCAAACTTCATACAAAATGCAGCAAAATCTTTTGATTGCGTTTAATCAGGATGCATATCAATTTAAGCTTAACATCCACGTGATCTCTATATAAATGCTCTCGACAGACGGACAGATGGGCTGTGCCCAGCCCGCTCGACGATTGTAAGCCGAGGTTCGAGCCCCGCAGGGGGTGCCCTTACAGTCGTCGACCCCTCATAAGCAGCCAGGTAGTGCTTGCATTTCTTCTGGGACAGAGTACCCTCTTCCCTACCCACCCGGTGTCGCTGTAAACGCCAATAGGGTTAACAGCAATAACCTCAAGTTCGGAAAAAAAAACGGACAGATGGACAGACGCAACGCCCAATTCTTGATACTTTGCGTGTTCATTGGCGTTCTCAACTTCGTGCTTTGTCTTCTCCCCAGACCGAAGTAAATGAAAATAATTCTTTCCCCCAATCGGGAACCGAACCCACAACGGTCGCATGTACAATCGTATGCGGTGCCGCTTTTTACAGAAAACGGAAAATAAAGTGAAACCAATCTGTAACAGATCTTTCTGTATACCTATTAAGTCACGAACACACAGTTTATATACAATTCTAACAACTAAGTAATTAAGTACAAAAACAAACAATCTAAACCTACCTTCATACATTATTTTTCCATTAAGCCTAATGCTGCGATTACGTGATTGTAACGACATTTAGAAAGAAGAAATAAATACGATGCCAGTAGTGGTAGTGGTCGCAGTTGCACAAGCGTATCACTGTAAACGCGGCAGGTTGTGGGTTTGCCTCCAAATAATAGAAATATAAATTATTTTTATTTCTGGCCTCTGGTAAAGAAGCAAAGCCCATCATTAAGTTTTGCCACTCATCACACAATGCCTCCAGAATTCGGTGGAAAGTGGAGAGCGTAGTACCTAAACATTAAGCTCCCTCTACCTACCCAGCTACATGTGGAATACAGTGTGCAGCTGAAAAAATCTATGTATCAGATTCAGGCGGAAAATAGTAGGATTGATAAATATAAATTACATATAAGCTTATAAAATTAAGTTTCCTAAACTTTAACGCTCTCATGTACATGCATAACGAAGTCTCAGCAGTATCAAAGTTTGTAACTTCCGTAATTTTCACATAATACTTACACGTGTAAAAGTATGAGTTCCGATACTTACAAGCACTGCTTCCAAAATTCAGCGTCTATTTTTAAGCACGTCGTTTGTAGGTTCGATTCTTACGCAGAGATTTTTTTACTACTTTTTTTTCTCATCTAAATTACTTTAGGCATATAATAACATTATAACCCTTTATACAATTTAAAGATAATAATATGTTTATGTTGAAAAGTATAAATTTTCAAAATCCAAGGTGATAGATTTTCGCAAGTGTTAGATAAGAACTTATCTAACACTTGCGAAAATCTATCCTCAAATAGATTACATTCTGGCGTCGTCAGACTCCGTGTAATTGGATTGACCTGCGACGTGATTGCGGCACTGCTCCACGTGGCGGCGGCGGAGGCCGAGTTTGGAAAATTATGAATTAGATGTTTATTTATTTATTTTTCTCTATATTTTCTATTATTTTGAGGCCGTTGTGGCAAAGTAGGTGGTTGTAATTGGGGTGGTTGTGGGTTTGATGCTTACTTGAAGAATGATTATATTCTAATTATTATTTTCATTTCTGCGCTCTAGCAAAACATGATTTATTTATTTTTTGTTTTTAACTTTCACACTCGTTCATAGCAGAGTAGGCAAAAGTAACAGGAAATTACTAGGAAACTAATATAAATACACTCCGTCCCCTATTCGGGCCATTCCGTTATCCAATTTTCGCCCAATTGCTAAGGCATTGCTTGTTGAGTGGCGGAACTCACGGCCATGTAATAAAAAAAAAAAATATATATAATATTTCATTCCCAGAGTAGGAACCGAAGCCATTACCGAAATCGTCGTCCTGCGCCACGACGACCTGAACGAATTGTTTTGTTTGAGCTTAACGCTGCATATGTAGCATGGTAGGCAGAGGGACCTCTGTGTTAAGATACTTCGTTCCTCAAACACCGTCCAGCTTGCAAAATTTTGCGTTTTGACGCCGCGACTTTTCTAGCAGGTCAGGGAAGTTAAAATAATTTAAATAGAATAATTATCTTGTGGATAAATATAATATATTTAATAATATTTACCGATTTCTTCCAGCGTCTGTCTGTTAACGAGACGGTTAAAGGTTCGATTCTTACGAAAAGGAATGAACTATTTTCATTTCCTCGCTCTGATCAACAACAATAGTCTGAACAATTGAACGGAAAGTGACAAATCTAGTATCCAACCCTGCTGTGTATGGGATTCAGTGTGAAAGGGGGCTTAGTGATAGAAAAAATAATGTAACGCTTGATCTACATAAAATCAAACCAAAATCCCGCGTGTAGAGTCACATACTGTCACACTACCTACTATGTTATAATATCAATACAATAGTTTTAGTAATTTACGCTATATAAATAACATGTACCAACACCATACCAAATGAACGTCGATATATTTATTATAATGTCAGTTTAGTTTGTTAGCAGAATGTAATTAGCTTTACTTTTTGCTTTGTGTTTTATACTCTGTAATACTCTGTTACGGTCTTGAAAGAGGTAAATTGATTAGTTTGAAATAAAAAAAGGTATCGTTGTCTAATAAAACATCGTCTAACTGTAAATATATAACAGTGAAATTAGTTTAAATGTATGTTCTCGTTTTGGGAACAAAAATGCGGCGTTGAGTACCACCACTGAAAGCGTAATGATTTAAAATTATTTCAGCCTAACAATGGCCTAAAACGCTACGATTGGCCTTTAGCAAATCGTGGCGCAGGGTCGCAAGCGTAGGACTTAAGTGCAGGTTGTAGACTCGATTCCCATTCCCTCGCACAACTTAGGCGAAGAATATAATTCATTTCCTGAAATGAATTATATTCCTCGCCTATGTTGTGCGGAGTTAATGGAGATGTCTTAATGGAGGTTCCTAACTCCTCACGTCCTTTCCTGCTATCAGCGTGAAGCAAAGAAAAATATGGATATCAAAAACTTTTTTGTCTCTAACCCTTTATAAGTATAATATCTATTTTCTGCCATCATAATTTTACCATTATTAAGACCTCAATCTTTTGGTTATTTCCTTAGAATTTAATTTTAATAAGCACAGTGCTTTGTCTAAAGCTAATATAATGAGACTGGCGAAACAATAACTTAAATATAAATCTCGTAAATTGTGTTTCATTGTAATAGTCTTATTTAAAAACTAGCGACCCGCTCGCGGCTTCGCCCGCCTAAACTACTGAATTATTCATGTAATGTACCTATGTTTGCAAAACACTTAAGATTACTAATGTGAAAATTATTTAAACCTTAATGCAACCCGCATTTTCGTAGTTCCAATAAGGATGTTCCGATTGTTTAAAAAAACACACTTAAACAAATGACACAAACAACAGAAAACTTTAACGAAAGAAATTATAAACAACAGACTACCTACTAT
>JAATLQ010031222.1:68622-79203 GCA_013421005.1 Heliconius erato x Heliconius himera | reverse complement strand
ACATATTCTCTCGTAGTCACAATATTGAAATATGAATTGTAATGACAAGTTGTCTTGACAATATCTTAGAACGTAATGAACACGAGTGCCGTGTCGTTTGTGCTTATATTGGAAATCCACCGGAAAAGTCGCAGCACACTACCGCCACTTAATACAATCGATAATGGAAACAATATCAAATGACGTACTTGTATTTACAGCGACACCTATTACTACATTATAAGTAACTTATGCTAACAATACTAAGAAGTAAAAGGTTAACACGATATATTCCAGTCTTGTTCTCGACCGTGGGGGATATTATAGTATCCGAATAGGACCTCGCCGGAATCAATACTGATGCAGTCGTAGGCTATATTTATCATCCGGTCGTGCTTAAAATAGATATAAAACAAAAGTTTAGCTTCACAATACGGCTGCTGGATATGAGTTTTAATTTTTGTCTTTTTTTTACAAATTCACGCTGTAACCCGCATATACCCGTGTAGACAGAGGGAACCTAGTGTCAAGACACTACGTTGCCCACTCACCTCCCAATTTTCGATACCTTACGTGTTCAGTAGGGGAACTCAGCGTAGTTGTACTTTATCTTGATACCAGAGCGAGAAATTGTAAATAATTCATTCTTACGAGTGGAAATCAAACCCACAATCGTCGTGTTTGCAGTCAGTTGATGTTCTACAGCTGCGAAGTTTGTGTTTTATTTATATATACGTTGAAATTTATATGCTTGTAAATTTTAAATGATGAGGGCATCGTGGAAAAATGTCTGTAACGCGTTGATTTTAAATTCGATTTTCACTAGAAGGAATAATTTTAATTAATTGGTTTTTATTTCCCTAATTTGGTAAGGCAAAGCACCGAGTTGGGTTTCACCACTCATTGTCTAACGGAAATTAGACAGAGAAAAGAAACAGAACAAAATGTCTTATCACCATCTGCCAAGTGGCTACTCTACAATACAGGAGATGCATGAAAACGAGGATTATATGCTAAGTGAGATATCAGATAGTAAAATGCGACTAAACTCTTTTTTTTATTTTTAATAAAAATAAATAAAACATTTTGACTTACAGAAAAAAGTTGCGAACCAAGTAATTAAATTTTACCTTTTTTTTCAGTAAATAAATGATAAGTTAAAAATATTTCATACTCGGTATATTTTAATAAAAATATTTTTATTTAGGTCGACTCACATAGTTATGAAGGTTCACGGAGAGTCTTCCAATAAATAATTAATTAAGCTTTATCGCGTTTTACACAATATAATAACTATTTACTTTTGTTTATTAAATTTGTATGAAACAAAATATTACATTTTTAACAACTAAGCTTAAAAACAAATTAGAATTTTTAATGTATGGTTGCAAATTTTTTTTAGCTTCACGCTGTATCTCGTGTATAGCAGAGTGAACCGAGAGTTAAGACACTTTGTACAAAATTCATTTCGCCACTTAGAAAATAATTAATTTCGCCGAGTGTGAGTTGAACCAGCACCCGTCTCTTACGTTACCTTTATGGCACTGCGCCACGATCTCCTCACGTACATAACTATATCATCAATCTATATTTCATTCTATTTGTCCTATTTTCGTGTTAATTGTACAGTGTAATAGTTTTCACGTTTTTCCATTCTATATCAACATACAAAAAATACAATTAGGCTAGTCGTAGCGCACACACGTGCGACCCGACAGGTTCTGAGTTCGATTCCCCTTCGACAAAATGAAATATTGAATATTGTGTATTGCCTCTGGTAATCGCAGTTCTCCTATAAAGTGGGGAACGCAAAAAGTATATTAATGGGAACGGAATGTCTTAACGTCTGCCTACCCTGCTTTGTGCGGGATACAGCGGGAAGCTAAAAAAATTACGATATTTTTCCCTTATAGTATACAATTTTTATTCGAATAATTATTTTTCAGTAGTATACAAATATTAACAGATAGATGTCACAATATCTAGATACCTTATCAGTTATAGACTACTACTACACAACTCTATTGTTTCCAACTAATTACATTTCAAGATACTACTTGGTATTACTATACTATAATATCAGATGTCGGCAACAACTGAGATTGCGTTTGAGTCGCCGGTGTCACTTGACTCAGATCTCATAGAAAGGACGAAGGGAAGGTCGGTGTCTGTATTACGCGGTATGCAAATTATTTTCTTCGGTACATGTTGGAAGATGTAGCGATGATATATTAAAATTTTCAGTTTATTTTGTTTTTAATTTCTGTAAGTCTAATTAAGTTAACGGTGGCCATTTCTTTATTTTAATCTGGATGTTCTGATTACATTTTTAAATATGTATATACACAATATATGTACGAGTATATATGAGTATATAAGTAACAAAAATTTCAAATAATACGTACAATTCTTATTAGAGACCTTTTCAACTTATCGATTCTAGGTAATATTATTTTTCATGTACTTATGAGTATTGTTTAAAATTTCAAAAAGTAATTTTTCTTCTTTATTATTTGATTATCTTCATCCATCTCCCAGAATTGAAACCCTTAATGCCCACATTGAAAATGGATTAGAATGTAGTAAAAACATAAAATACACAACAAATACACAACAACGGAGACTTATGTATCTCATAAAAATCCATAAAAATAAGCGATAGCTTATGCTTCGAGCAATCTCTTTCTAAAAAAAAACAAAGAAAATAGCGTTTCAAATTAAATAAATAATTTTAAAAAATATTTACAATAACAATTAATCAATAATAATTTATTTTTTTACATTTATTTGATAAATTAAAGAAAAATCTAAACAACATTAATCTCTAACATCGTTCCACTTAGACCACACAACACAGAGCCGAGATTCGCATCGGCCGGATCACGCACTTTACGACCGCAGATGGCGATTCCTATCCCTCATAAATGTAGCGATGCGATATTTATAATTAGTTCGCATTGCTGCGGTGAGACCGGGGCCTATGAATATGGAAACGCCTCGATCGTTTATTTGGTTTACTTTGTTTGTATACGTATCTTACGTAGATAGCGTATCTATCTTATATAAATATTCTTAAATGCTATTTGAGTTAGTTTCTTTTGTTTTTTCTTTAGTTTCTATATTTCTAGTACAGGTTGTGGGCTCAATTCCCACTCGAGGAATTGAAATATTTAATATTTTTATTTTCTGGCACTGGTAAGCACGGGAATGATATCTACCACTCAACACGCAATGCCTCCAGAATTAGGCGGAAAGTGGGAAACGGAAAAATGGAAATGGGAACGGTGTATCTTAACGCAAGTTCCCTTTCCCTACCCCGTTATATGCATAAATTATAATAAATAATCATTATAATATGTCTTTCAGTATTTTCGTCTTAATATCATTTCCGCGTTTTAACACTCCGTGTCTCGTATACAAGTAGAAAACCAAAGATGAAGTATTTTGTCCCTCTTATAAACATGTGTTTTTTTTTGTTTCTAATTATGATAAAGTTATAAATAATTCAATAAATTTCTAAAGATAAAATTATAACTATCATACTGAATTCCACCATAATATTCAAATCCCAGCTGGGCAAATGTGGGTCACCCTACCCTATATGTACAGTTTGTCTATAGGCATCACTAAATTCTCTTCACTAGCCTCACAAGTCAAGCGCAAATGAATGAAAATACATACAATCTCTCAACTCTATTTTTTTTTATTTTATTTAATTTTAAAATTTATATAGAAAATTATTCGTGTCAAAAACATAAAATTCATTCGAAAAGTAAGTAAATTTAGTCCCCTAATACATTCAAAGGCACATAAAATACGGGCAGGCCCTAAACCCCACCGAAAACTAATAAGTGAATCGTAAAATATTTTATCTTTATTTTATTCTATCAAAAGAAAACGAAGGCGAAAAATTAAAATTTTAATATCACAAAAAGGCAGAAGGCCTTTCCTTCGAGAAATGAGAAAAAAAAACGTCGAGGACTTATTTCGGGACATTAAAAGCCGGGATATTACTCGCCCATTGAATGTATATTGTGGTCTTAATTATATAAGAATTCTTTAGGGGAAGTTTTATAGTTCACGTTACGGTGTATGTAAATGTAATTTTCTATGGCTGAAAATATATATTTTTATATTTTGATCCACTGATCCTCAAGCGTAACCAGAGTTTTTGTATACCTAATAATTTTCGCTAACTAGGTAAGCATGACTCAACATGCAATGCTTCAAGAATTCGGCGGAAATGTCTAAACGGGGAACGGAATGTCTTAATACTAAGTTCCCAGGTACTTTTTGTTTACTCTGCTATGTTTTGCACAAATTTGAGACAAATTCTTTAACTGTGAGACTCAGCGCTGTCTTTTATACTATCAGAGAGGCTTCCCCGGGCTAAGATTGAATGGACAACCATTGCAGTTAGAGTCACACACTATTCAACACCCTCTTACTTTCTTACTTTCCGGACAAATATATAACGATGTCGCCCTATTTTTTTATATTTTATTTATTTAGACATTCAAACATACTTTTTTTGTTTTATTATTAAATTTAAAAGAAAAATAACAAATCAAAATTTACAAACATGACCTAAAAACCAAAGATACAATCTTAATTATACAACTACTAAATCCGATTGCACTAAGCTTCCAGCTATAAAACATTAAACACAATATATCTTCTATTCCCCAAGTAATTTACGAGAGTTGCGCCTTATCTTTAATATTAAAGATTTCATTAAATCATGCGTCGGCCGCAATAAAACAGTTTGATACCACATTTCGACTCGGGTGACCGACTTAATGACGTGTACGTTTTGACCCTTATATTTGAGTACTGAGTTCTAATATAGAGATCATATATGTTAAGAGGTAGCCGTTTGCTTTACACATGCCTCCTTCAAGGATTTCCACGATGATCAGTTCAACGCTTCACGAATCTAGCTTCTGGGGCCCTTCTCCTGATCGATCCTGATGAACCAATACAATATAATAAGTCATTACGTTCAGTCAGGCAGATATTTGCTTCCATTATATTTCAATAATAAATATTATTAAAAGAATCGATACTGATATAGGAATTGTTAACATATTTAAATAAAATATTATTTATATGCAAAACATTGCCCGCTATCTCTTATACAATGGAACATACGCGCAAAATATGTTACAACGTTACACATCAGTAAAATTCGTAATTCAACATATAAAGTGCCAGCTTTATAGCATGCGTACTAAGATCTAAAATATGCGTAGCATCTTTATGGTAGATGTAATCAAAATATTGCTGACAGAAATAGCCGAACTGATGATGGATGGTGATTTATTTCAACACTTACAATTTATAGAGTATAAAAAGTTCGACGTAGCCTGATAAGAATGTATGGCTTAATGGTCGTAGCGCTTGGACGTTTCCAAGGCTATTCGGGTTTCTCTGCGTGTGGAATAAAACTTTTAAAATGTTTAATATCATAAAATTATTTGTTTATTATTACCTTAGTCAATATACGATCGTTAACTAAACTAGTTTTTCATCACCATATATTACAAAAAATCTGTCAAGTTCAAGTCGGACTCGCCGAATGAGTGTTCCATACCAATTTCATGATTGTGGGTCAACGGAAATAAATTGCTGCAAAATTGATGCATGAGCACTCTTATCTTTTGAGGGTGTTGTCGTAAAAGTTCAAGTTTCTATTCTTGAAAGAACTATTTAATATTAATTTCAGCTTGATATCGCCATGCGATGTTAAGCAAAATGGTCTTGAAAGACGCACAGATACGTCTGTCTAAACTGTCAGAGAGATTTTTTTTGTTTTGAATGGGGCAAATACGGAAAAATATTACTTTTTCATATTATAAGTATAAAATAAATTAACAAAGTTTACAGCCTTTGACTATAATCATGATCGTTGTAGATCACTCAAATACAGCTCTTTAGTAGTTAACTAGCTGTGGTCACGTTCACCCCAACACTCTGACCGTCGGAAACAATATACAAATCGTGTACATTTTCGCACCTTCCATAATAAAACCAACTGTTTATATCCTCTGAATTAATCGAAGGTTTGGAAAATTTAAACGTAGGTATGGGAACCCCAGGGGCGTGTTTATAATTATTACTCGGATCCCGTCTTGGCCTAAAGAGCCCAAAGGGATAGGGGGATCGTGCTGTGTATTAATTAATGTTGCCATCATTTTTGATAGAATGACGTTTCAGTTTAATTAGTTATATGTGACGTAATTTTTGCATTACTTTTGTATTTTCTTGGCTTTACGCTGTACCTCGCACAGTGCAGTGCTAGTGTTAAGGCATTCTGTTCCCATTATGGCATTTCTGTTCCCCACTAACCGCTAATTGTGTAGGGATTGCGTGTTGAGTGACGGAATTCAACGCCGCGCTTTGCTTCGTTACCAGCCTGAGGCAATGAAAATATTGAATATTTAATTTCCTGTAATGGAAATCGACCCCACACCTGTCGCATTTACAATCGCACCTTTGTGCCCCTGCGTTATGGCTGGCCTATTGAATTTTATATAGATTATATTGTATGAATAGTTCGACTTTTGTTTTAAATCAATTACGCTTAAGCATGCAAAGGTATAGTATAAAATACCTTTCGTGCAATACCGGTATTTGAATTTAATATTTCATACATATATACTAGTACTGCTGGCAAGACCCAAAGGTGATATAAAAATATATATATTTTTACTTGTAATAGCTGAATTTCTAGTAGGTTCCTTTTATCTTTTACTGCCTTCCAATCAAGTTTAATACTAGAGCTGTAGCCGATAGTTCTATATTCGATATTCTATATTAATAAATAAATAAAAGTATTATTCGTTCCATTAAAAAAATACCTTTTCAATATATCAAACCAATTTAGGACATAATACACAAGGATCGATTTCAATATAAATTTCAATTACTTGGTATAACGACCAAAACAGAATCTGATTAAATTCATACAAAAGGCGGTAGTCGGCTAGTAAGGTACACGCGACGATCTCTATTTTAACTGAATAGCATAGATTATGGAACTAAATTAAATGTTTATTTAAAAAAATATATCATTTATTAGGCTAAAAACAATATTTAATTATTTGTTTTCTTTCAATGAAAATTATTATATTTTCGTTTCCTGGATCGGTAACGAGAAAATAAAAAAAAATAAAAAATATTTTCTTTTCTATTCCTCAAATATTTTCATTTCCTCGTTCTAGTAACGAGACAAACCGCGGCGTTGAGTCCCGCCACTCAATACGCAATGCCTCCAGAATTCGGTGGAAAGTGGGGAACGGAAGTGTCTTAATGGGAACGGAGTATCATAAAAAATTACCACTAGTGAATCTAAATAAATAAATTAAATTAAACGTATAAGGGGACATTTCGGGTGATAGCTTAGTCTATGCGGAAACCTCAGCCGCGCCACTCAATGTGAAGGTATTTTCCAATTACTCTCGAATCCTTCCATTTTCCCCTCGTTGAGAATTTTATTACGCCCGTCCTTGTCTTATTCGTAATGGTAGAAAGGGAGAGTAGAGACAGGTTCCTAACCATCTTACGGTTAATTTTCATTTGCCCAAGGCTAAGTCTCGACTCCACCTTTCATACGTAAATTGAAAAGGTAGGCCCAACTATTTCATATCATGAGTTTTCTAACTGTTGTTATTTGATTAAAATGCTTTGGATAAGGATAAAAATGTTTGAGTAATTGGTAATTAACAAAATCAAATTAAATCAGCTTCACGCTGCATCCCGCACTCAGCAGGGTAGGCAGAGGGAACCTAGTATTAAAACACTCCGTTTCCCACTTTCTGCCGAATTTTGGAGGCATTGCGTGTTGAGTGGCAG
The DNA here is from genome assembly GCA_013421005.1 of Heliconius erato x Heliconius himera. Lineage (NCBI taxonomy): Eukaryota > Metazoa > Arthropoda > Insecta > Lepidoptera > Nymphalidae > Heliconius > Heliconius erato x Heliconius himera. The sequence goes on along the minus strand of JAATLQ010031222.1, from coordinate 71,370 downwards.
AACTCAACGCCGCGCTTAACCTCGACACCAGAGCGAAGAAATAGAAATATAAATTTAAGTAAATATTTAATCTCCTCGAGTGGGGATCGAACCCACAACCAGTCGGTTTTACAGTCACACCTCGACTGGGCTCGTGGTAATCTAAATATTATATATTATGTATAGTGATTTTTTTAAATTCTTATTAACTATCTAGAGGCTGTCGGATACGGGTAAACGCGACGAGTTGTAGATTTGATTCGTCCATTCGAGGAAATGAAACATTTAATATTTACTTTTTCTTGGTCTGGCAACAAGACAACGTGCGGCGGTGAGATCCACCACTATACACACAATGCGATGGATTGGGTGGAGTTGGGAAACGGAGCATCTTAGCACTGGTTCCCTCTGCCTCCCTTGATATACGGGAGATACAGCTATAAAATAAAAAAAACAATTTAACTTATTTTAAATCAAATTAAAAATATATATTATATCAAATTAAAATTATATATTAAAAATATATATATATCAAATTAAAAATTTTTAAAAATTAAATCCTTGGGCTATTTGGATTTACCAACACAATATATTCAAAATGTGAAAAGGTGTAAATCTCAACATGTTTGTGGGAATATTCCAAACAATCCAAATGTTTATATAATATACCTATTAAAAAAATTAACAAAAGGAAAATAGTGAGAGAGTAACAAAAAAATATAAATGACTAAATGTTCTATATATCTATATATAAGTGAAATTTATGCAGATATTTATGTAACAATTAGAATATATTAATAAATAATATTTATAAATTTATATATTATAATGACATAGCAATAGTATCCCTTTGGGTTTTAACACTGATAGCTTCTGATGGACATTTCCTTCTTACTTTCACTATAGCCTCTTAAGTCCACCTAAGTTCCTAAGACATAGTTAATTGAAACGAAGGCTTAAGCAGAGGCAGTAATATTAAATTTTATCGACGGTCAGATATACCTACAGTGGGAAGACGACGATTAGTAACGATTGTAAATTCTTGCACTGGAGGGTTGTATGGGAAAAAATAATTTAAGTGAGCTGATTCTTTTATTTATTCGGAAATCAGCGTGAAGCTAAAAACTAAAACAGAACACGCTAAAAAGAACGTACAGGTAGATGGTACCTGTAAGACACTCCATTCGGTGAAGCTGAACGCAACGCTTTGTCTTGTTACTAGATCGAGGAAAATTTAAAAGGCTTAGCTTCTTTTCTAACAGCCACGCACACGCAATCTATCTGATACGTATATAAAATAAATTGAAAATGGAAAACAAAATGTCTTAAGACTAAATTATCTTGCCTTCCGCAATACTTTTCTTAAAATTAGATAGGTACTTATGAGCACGGCATTAATCCCACTACAGGTATCTTTTTTTTAATAAAACTTATTTTTAAGAATGATACATTATAGTAGAATATAGTACCTGCAGATTTATGCAGTGGGATCTTAGACCACTATGTCCATTTAAGCTGTTAGAAGAAACAAAAGTTTTAGTTTTTTAACGAGATCGTTAAAAAATTATGTGGGCACTCGATGTGAATAACACTTACGTAGCTCCCGAACGAAAGGAAAAAGTGCAAGAGCGATTTAAGAATCTATGAAGAAATTTGCTTGTTCGTATAGAAAATATATATTTTTTTTATTTTTATGTACTTTTTGTAAAAAATGTATAAAAACAACATTTAAAAAAAATAGATTTGTTATAAAAAATAGACTTACTGAAACCGATAGTCTTTAATTTAAGTTACATTATCTAGAACACAATTTAGCCGAAACCTGATAACGGACTGAGTTATCACAGAAAATATATCCACACTACTATAAAGATGAAGGGCTTTTTTAGTTGAACGCTCTATTCTCAGGAACTACCCACTTGTAAGGCAATTAGTGGAATAAATATTTTTGCGTAGGATAGTATACTTATCGAGTTGAAGTAGACTATATTATACATCATAATAAGAGTTTTAGTGTAACCTGCGGTGGGAGTTAACTCCTACTCTTGAAACATGTCATTTGTCATACAATGCTTACTTATTTGATATTTTCATTTGATTACGACAAAGAACTTTAAGCGAACGAACTTTATACGAACGGTATGTGAGTTCGATTCTAACTAGAGGAAATGGAATATTTAATATTTTCATTACTTCGCTCTGGTGTCGAGGCTAAGCGCGACGTCGAGCCCCGTCACTCAACATGCAATGCCTCCAAAATTCGTTGAAAAGTGGGGAGCGGAGTGTCTTAATACTCCCCTATCCTCAGACTACCATGGTACGTACGGGATACAGCGTGAAGTTGAGAAAATAATTATATCTATAACATATTAATATGGCAATATTTTTTCTTGCAAGTCTTAATGATTTATTATAAGCTCTTTGATTGTGACCCTCTAAAGAAATTACAACGAACTTATTAAAATAAATCATTACTTCATAATAAAATACACTTAAACAAAAATATATTTCCACCAGCATTTATTCTACGAAACAAAACAACAATACCAAAAGTAATTTTGATCATCTTTCCTCAGCAATAAAATTTTTAAAACGACTCGCCGTATCTGAATTGGGTCGTTAAAAATAATCCTCCGCGGGTTCCTACTTCCTTCTAAGACTTAACTTAATTGAAACGGTCCGGTCCGCAACGTAATGATATTAAATTTTATTGGCGGTCAGCGACGTGTTGGTTGTAGCCGTGGGGCGTTTAATCCTATCTTTATGAAA
>JAATLQ010031222.1:51701-68612 GCA_013421005.1 Heliconius erato x Heliconius himera | reverse complement strand
AAACAAAACAACAATACCAAAAGTAATTTTGATCATCTTTCCTCAGCAATAAAATTTTTAAAACGACTCGCCGTATCTGAATTGGGTCGTTAAAAATAATCCTCCGCGGGTTCCTACTTCCTTCTAAGACTTAACTTAATTGAAACGGTCCGGTCCGCAACGTAATGATATTAAATTTTATTGGCGGTCAGCGACGTGTTGGTTGTAGCCGTGGGGCGTTTAATCCTATCTTTATGAAAATACTCCCCGTCTTCAGTGTTTGTGGAGGCGTTCGCTAAGTTTTGGTAGTCCTGATTGTTGCAGAGCGAGTTATAAAATTGGTTTTAGTATGTATTTTCATATAAATCAAATTACTTTTCTGTCATATTTCTGATGATTTCAGTGCCACGCAACTACAATGTGCCTAATTGTAAGTATTGCTTATATTTTCTGTTGGAAGAATATTTTTTTAGCCTCACGCCCGCAATTAGCAGGTTAGGCAGAGGGAACCTGGCAACCTAGTGTTAAAACACTTCGTCGAATTCTTTAGGCATTGTATTGTTTTGGAGGAATTTTGGAGGCATTGTATATGTATTGTGTGATGTGTTACCGATTCTCATTCGAGGAAATGAAAATATTACACTTCCTCGAATGAGAATCGAACTCGTAACCTTTCGCGGTTACAGTCGCAGGACTGGTCTCTCAATATATTTATAATGTACCCTGTAATGTAGATAGCTAAAATGCTTTTAACTAACTTTAACTAAATTATATACATAACGATTTAAAATCTAAGTTTAAGAAGCACTGCTTACTTCTTACAAATTGGAATTTGTGTTATAATAAACCGGTATTAATTCCAAAGACACATTTCCACGCTCACATTGTTTTCAAGTAACATCTCATACTTCAAAGACAACTTTGCAAGTCTTGGAAATGACGTCGAGCCTTACCAAGGACTCTACAAACGCCGACGAACGCTCGAAACTAACAAAAGAGATACAGTTTACGAAAATCTTGAATCTTCAATTAGATAAGTAATTGTGATACCTTCGTGGTACAGTGGCACGGTATCAAAGTGTAAACACAACAGTTATGAGTTCGAACACTTGAAAAAAAAACGTTCACGTTGTATCCCGCGCACAGCAGGGTAGACAGAGGGAACCTAGTGTTAATACTTGGGGAATGTATTATTTTCATTTACCACACTCTGGGATAAAACTACAGCCTTCAGTTCCGATACTCAATACGCAGTCTCGAACTTCTGTCGATGTCTGACTGTGTCTTAGCACCAGGTTTGTTTTTTTTTTATTCACCACTGATATATTATATGAGACCAATTGTGGAGCAGGGGCACGAGCGTGCGACTGTAAATTCGACGAATTATGGGTTCGATTCCCAATCGAGGAAATGATCTATTTACTCTTTTCATTTCCTCGCTCTGATAACGAGGCAAAGCGCCTTGCATTAGTTTCGCTACTCAACACGCAATGCTTTCAGAATTCAACGGAATGACAACGGAAAGCAGCCGACAATATTTTTCAATATAACTCCGTTCACTCCGTTCCTTTCCGTTCACTCTGTTCTTCACTTTCAATCCATACTAAAAGAAACTTCTATTACCATGTCCCACTCAGTGACAAAAAAAATCACGATCATAGCCTGTATATAATTTAACTACATAATTACAACAATTTAAAAAAAAAAACATTGTGTTCATCAAAATGAAACATTAAACAAAAAAAAAATATTCCACTACCGTTTATTTCATAAGAAACTTTCACCAAATTGAAACAGCGAGAGCAGAATAATGGTGAACTCGAAGTAATGAATATCTCTTGGGATGAACACGAATAATCTACTTTGTTCCGCACGTGACCTCGACTTCACTAATTATAACATATAGGCTAAGGCGATGATAAGACGTGACCTTTGCGTTGTGAAGATATATCGTGGGATTTGCTTGAGAATGTTTGTACTAACAAAGTTCTTACTTAATTTTTATAATGAATATATTCTTGAAGAAATACATGCCATTAAGTTTAAGATTTTTTGACATTGTGGCGCAGTTGGCAAGTATTTGACATTAAGCGAGGAATGTAAATTCTATCCGTAATCTTAAATTTTTTTTTAAACATTTACCCTATTACCTACTACGAACTACTACTATACTATCTACGAACCAACGAACAAAAAAACTAAAGAAGAGGACACAATTTTTTTAGCTTCACGCTGTATCCCGCTTCTAGCAAGGGTTGGCAGAGGGATCCTGGGAACCTAATGTCAAGACACTTCTTTTCCCAACTTTCTGTCGAATTCTTGAGACATTGCGTGTTGAGAGGCAGAACTCAACGCCGCGCTTTGCCTTTTCCTCGAGTGGGACGTGTCTTAACGGGACGGGACTTAACTTGTCGTGCTAACAACAGATGACCATAACAAGGACAACAAGCCTTAATCAGCCTCCAGAAAGATAACAGACAAAACTTAGAAGTTAAGAAAGAAATACAATCATCATTCAACTAAAGTTTATCACAAGATATAAAATTTACGAGCTTTAAGTCTCTAAGTGTTACACGTCGCTAATGTTGGATCTAATCAGAACACTGGAGGCCACATTACGCAAACCGTAAAACGCAAATGGCATTAGGAAAGGGTTGTGACATGCTGCTGACAACTGGTGACTCCTCGTGCGGTGTTAGTGAACGCGAATTCAATTCACAGGGAAACTCATGCCTTTAGTTTTTTTTAATGAACCGATTTTGATGAGACTCTAAATAAGTTAAAACAGCTTTGTTTTAACTCATTTAGCTGGTGAAAATTTTATTTAAATTGGTTCAGTACTTTCGGAGATAAAAAACAGACAAAAATATCAAAAATATTTTTTTGATTTTTATTATTCTTCTCTCTGTTTATTTGAGTCAAAAATACTAAATGTACATAAATATCAAAATGAACGTATGCTTTAATACAAGTCTTCGCAAGCTACTTTGCTTTGAGATGGAAAATGGTTTTTATTGTCCAGTCCTCTCTTAGTCTCACTAACCTACCCACAAACCAAATTTCAAATTCCTCAATTCGGTAGATTCATCTATATGTTGAGAGTCAGTCACTCAGAAGAATTAGGAGAACGAAAAGAAAATCTTACGATTTGTTATAACTTTACGTATGATATTATTATTAAAGAAAGCATCTTAAATGTAAAAATCTGTTGTACTTTTATTATAACATAGTTACTAATATACTTATTAGAATAATAGTGTCCATATTTTTTGTAGTATGGCGTACATTAGCGCGATTTTACATTTTTTATGTTTTGCTACAGAAGTACATTATTGAGGAGGTAAGATGAAAGAACATAGCGAAGTAACAGAAAGTGACCGAGAATAAGGATTGAGCACTACACTAAATAGTAGTATATATTTTTAAATAATTGATAGTGTTTGTTTACCAAGACGCTGCAAACATATTTTTTTATGAAATAAAGATTGGCTTAAATGAGAATGGACTTTGTAATCGTTGCGTGCACCATGGCCCACGAGACATAATTCAACTGGGGTGAACAAACGTGGACAAATTCGTTATACTTTTAAAGAGTATTGGAATATAGAGAAGAATAAAGGGTAAAATAGAATAAAAGAATTAAGTTCTCCCTATTTTTATATATTTTGGTAAATTACAAGTATAATATAGATTAAATATATATTTTAGAAAAAACACCTTATTGTTTATTTATGATAAGCACAACAATGCGTCAGCGTCACTAAAAAAAGACAAAAAGTTTAAAATTGAGTGTCTTATTCTCTAAATGTGTAAGATACTATGAAATGTTAAGAAGATATTTTTTTACTTTATGCTGCATTCCACATTTAGCAGACTGGGCAGAGAGAACGTAGTATTAAGATACTCCGTTCCCATTTCTCGTCTAATTTTCGAAATATTGCTTATTGAATGGCAAAACCCAACACCGCACTTTGTTTTTTAAACAGAGCGAAGATATGAAAATATTTCAATTCCCCCAAATGGGAATCGAATCCACAATCGTCGCATCGCACGACAACAGTCTCAAAGAAGACATAACTAAATGATATTAATAAATATAAATATAAAGCGGCATTGAGTTCTGCCACTCAACACGCAATGCCTCCAGAATTCTACAAAAAGTGGGGAACAGAGTGTCTGAACACTAGGTTCCCTCTGCCTACTTTGCTGTGTGCGGGATAAAGCGTGAAGCTGAAAAAAAATAAAACTCGCACATCCCTCATCACTTGGCCCGCTCGTCCAGTGGCATCGTAAACAGTTTACGAGGAGCCGCCGGCGTAGATTACAATCGTGCATTTATTTTATAATGTCATTATTCTCCCATCGCCCAAAGCGTTTAAACTCATATACGCTCTTGAACAGCGCATGCTTATTTTAAATGTTGCTCCACTTAATTACTTAATGGAAGCTCTTTTATAGATTTTAATAAAGGTTTATGTAAACATTTGCGTTAAAAGAATGTAATTTTGCGTGAAAAGATGATATAATCACTACAAATATATTCACATTATTTAATTTTGGTTGAGCGCTAATTTTCGCTTTAACCTTAGTGGAAGCGGGAATGTTTTTAAAAACTTTTTAACTTTAATAAAATACTAGATTTTACGTGCGGCTTCGACCTCGTTTCAAAAAATGTTATGTATGATATAGGACTTAACAGAAGAATTAACGAATACTTCGATAAATAGGCTGCCCAAGACAGAAAAAAGATTCGAGTTAACAATAAATCAGCTTCACACTGTATCCCGCACATAGCAGGGTAGGCAGAGGGAACCTAGTGTTAAGACACTCCGTTCCCCACTTTCTGCCGAATTTTGGACAACACCAGTCGGTTTTACAGTCACACTTTGTGCCGCTGCGCCACTACTGGCCTTAATTCTAGTTAACGAAGTCGTCAATGTCGTCTACGAGTATGAAGAGAATACACGATGACGACGTTAATTGACCGGTGAAAAGGGAAATTCTTAAATCAGGTCTAAATAATACTAATTTTACAAATGACTTCCACGCTGTTACTACAGCCCCACCCTAATAATTTCGACTGATATTTGATACGACACTCAAACCGAGACTCGGTGATACGAGGACGAGCTATAAAGTCTTTACTGCCGAATTCCATGAAGATGTTCCAAGTGACAAAGTTGTTTTAGACTAATTAAAAATTCTTAGTTTTATTGCTCTTAGGTGTATGTAGGTATATGTGATAGCCGCTGACCCAAATGATGTTAATGGAAGCTAGGGTGGTTTAGAATTTCAGTTATTTTGATGTACGACGTTTGTTATGGGTTCTAACTCTGGATAGTATAAATCGCGTATTTGTAAGTATATATGTATTTTATATAATGTATTTTTAGATTGACTGTGCTTTTGATAAAATGTGTTAACTTCAAAAATTAGCCCATCTTCTTAGAAATACTTTTTATATATTTAAGAGATTATCATCTCTATATAGCCTAGCCTATCAACATACTAAATTACAACTTTCTAAATCCAGTATTTTGGTCTGTGCGCTATCTGTCGATCACTCAGTAATGGAAGAGTTACTTCCAATAATTATTATAGATTATACATAATTCTAGATTATATCAATTATTTTACTTCAAAACAAAATAAAAAACAATCGGTTCCGGAACAATATAGTTATTACTGCAGAAATTCAACTCCTAAAACGATACAATACATTTCCACCCAAAACCATTTGCGTTTAAGTGACATCTCACTTAAAGTAAACGTAAGAAAATAGATAAATATCCTAAGTAAGTCAGCTGTAAGCGAGTCACGTAGCAGCTAGAAGCTAAAATCTATAGGGACCCTCTATCATCGTGGTCAGTATTGGTATAGTACGGTCGACGTGTCTTGGCCGCCTTGAAGTTAGATTTTCTGTACTTGGTACATTGTTCACCCGGGAAGAAAATAATCAAATGTCAGAATAGTCCAAAGTTACATCACCTAACTTCAGGTGGGCCACGACTCGTCGATCGTACTGTAGATATATCTACAAAAAAATCTATATCATATTTTGTATTGTAAAAGTTTAGTTCTAAAAATGTATCTATACGCATTAGGTCTGTTGGTGTTATTATATTAAAATAATATTCTGTGATTATTATAGATTGTGATTATGTAGATACTTCTAATTACTCATATGTGACCGTTGTGGGTTCGATTCCTACTCAGAACCATTCCCTCTAGCACGAAGGCCAACGCCACTCCACGCAATATGTCTCAAAAATTGCACGCCCTCCTATAATAATAATAAAACTTTACTTCATACTTGTAATCCATATAAATTTTCATGAGTATTAGCTTAACCTATGTTAGGAATGGTACATTTTAGACACGAAAAAAATACATATCATTAGACGAAGAAAATCGGGAAGACTATGTAATGGTTACATATTGAATAATGTTTCGTAATTAAACATTTTCTTTTATGAAAATTATCCCTTAAATGTAATTTGCATCCGCAACTATGACGTACACGATACAATTTAAATATATTATTCTAAATTCTCCACAAAAAGCAAGCAAAGTCGGATAATAATACAATAAGAAAAATTACAAAAAGATTTTTTTAATAAATGAATATAAAGAATGTACCATTCTTTATATTTATTTACACAGACAAACAAAGAAAATATACCTAATTATTATTCAAGTTCATAAAAAACAAACAATTTTAATGCCAAAAAAGAAATATATAACATATTTTATACTACTGAAACTGTCACTAAAATTACAAATATAGATTGTCTTTTGTTAATCGCTATATCGCACATTTCTTTCCTGAAAACTAAAAATGTCGTAAATCAAGGTAAAACAGGAAATAGCGAATTTCAGGTTGTCCGGATGTGATGGGAGACACCGCGTACCCTAAAACTACATTCAATTATTAATTTCTTTCACATTTACACAGAGTAATGTTCTTACAGAATTTACAAACATTTGCGAAAATTTAAATACGAGGCCAGTCATAGCACAGAGGCACAAGGAGTCGAGGTCTGAAACTCGAGGAAATGAAATATTTGATATTTTCATTTCTCGCTCTGGTGTCGAGGCGAAAGCGCGACGTTGAGTTCCGCCCTCTACGGTTTTATTAGTTCTAAGAAAAAGTCCGCTACACCGTGTATTTAAATAAGTCACCATAAGACATTTTGGGATTAAAAAGAATTTAAAATTGTAAGGTGACATTTACCGATTTTATTTAGCAATATCCATATACATATTGAAACTTACGGGCGAAAATTACTTCATCATCAAGAAAATTTTATGAAGATAAGCTTTGGCTTTTATAGCATGTAAACCATATGTATAATTTTCGAAAATATTTAATATTAAAATATTCAACGCTCTGTTTACGGCCGCAAGACTAGGTTCGACTCGCGCCCTAGCCGCCGATGACATCCTCTCAAGTAGCCACGTAGTAATTGTACTATCTCAGAATTTTGAAAAAAAAGTAGTTCATGTTTGAATATCAATCTGTTGGCAAATGCAGCATAACAAAAGTATTATAGGTGGCATGCTAGTGTTTTTTATATTTTTAATTATCACACGATATAGTTTTTTTTTATTGTACATATTCCTTGAATACTAGAGAATAGAAATAAATATATAGATACAAATATATACGGATAATATATTTATTATTAACCTTAAGTAGGCACTAAACATTTTTTTTTATAAAATAAAATAATAGTAACTACATCTATTCAATTGTTATCCTGTATCCAGAATAAATGACTGTAAAAAGTTAAGCGATAAATTGCTATTGAAGGGAAACCGTCGCTGAGTAATGAGGGACTTTGTTTTAAAGAAAAATTCGGATGACTGAGATTCTTCGATAGTCGTTTGGCACTACTCATTGTTCCTTGGGTACCCTTATAAAACAATTCAACGAATAATTTCGCAAATAGAATTTTTCCACTATTATGACTGTCGCCGGTCACGTAGTTAATATTTCGAGTAAGCATAAAACTATCGTATTATAGTAGTAGTGTTTGAACAGTATTTTTTTATAATTGTCCATTTTTGTAGTCCAGCAGTATACATTAATGAAAAAAGCATACATGAGAAAACAAAGTTTATTTATAGTATTTTATTTATTCATTGAAGGCAATGCCTAAAATATAAAGTTACATTGATATTTTTGTCATTTTTCTTCTTGAAACATTTTTTAATGCAACTGCTTTCAAAATATATATTCTTGGTAAACCTTACCTGATTATTATTTAAACTATCATTTTAATATACGGTACCGATCTACCATACCTTTCTTTCATTTTATGCATTAAATATTTTATAATTATAATCTGTGGAGTGTGGACCTTTATGTTTTGACGTTGACGTATTCTGTTATTGTCCGAGTATTGTCAAATAAATTTGCTTTTTTTGATTAAATTATTTTATTGTTATCTTTCGTAAACTTAAAAATCTAATTCCAAAATGAGTTGTTTCGATAATATTACTATGCCAAGCTGCGTTTGGTTCGAAAGTGGAGAGAAGCGGAACATTCTAGCATCAATATTCGCTGGTCTACTGGTTTGTATTTGATGAATCACTGTCTTTAGCTTGATCATTTACTTTCTTCTTTAAAAATATTGTACGAAACGAAGCGAAAAAGAAATATATGTAATTAATTATTATACCATTGTATATCTTGCGCAGATTAATTACTAGTAAAAGAATAATTGCTGGTGAAATGAGTAACCACACAAAAGAAAACAAATATGTATAATTTTATAGTTTGATTTTCAATATTCCAGTTTTTTACTGGATGGTGGTTCATCATTGATGCAGCATCAGTTTATCCTGGTGACCTACCCAATGCAGCTCATGTGTGTGGAGTGATGGCTACTCTATCACTCCTTATGGTCAACTCTGTTTCTAATGCTCAGGTATTTTAGTTTTTTACTTTACTAATCTTTGATGTTTCTGAAGAGAGTTTGTAAAAAGCTGTTAAGTAAAAATTGCTCAAAAAGCAAAAAAATATATATTGTAGGAAATGCATTTCACCTATACTAATATAAAATCAAATCAGCTTAACGCTGTATCCTGCACACAACAACAGGGTAGGCAGGAGGAACCTAGTGTTAAGACACACCATTCCCCACTTCTGTTCTGGAGGCATTGCATGTTGAGTGGCAGAACCAATAAAATATAACACTAGTTTCCTTAGAGGCCGGTCGTGGTGCAGCGGCACGAGGTGTGACTGCAAAACCGACTGGTTGTGGGTTCGATCCCCACTCGAGGAGATGAAATATTTACTTAAATTTATATTTCCATTTCTTCGCTCTGGTGTCGAGGTTAAGCGCGGCGTTGAATTCTGCCACTCAACACGCAATGCCTCCAGAATTCGGCAGAAAGTGGGGAACGGAGTGTCTTAACTCTAGGTTCCCTCTGCCTACCCTGCTGTGTGCGGGATATAGCGTGAAGCTAATTTATTTTTTTTTTTTAATTTAGTTTCCTTATGTTCCTACCCTTTTATTGCAGGAGATGCATTTCACCTATACAATAATCTATATTATACTTATAACATATTATTTTATCAATGAAAATATTCCCACACACTTGCAACTTTATTTGTACTCTATAAATTTTAAGACCCAATGATGTTCTTGTTCCTTTATAATTTAAAAATCTTCATTTAATGCTTCCCAAGAAAATGTACAGCCACATTTAATGACATAAAGTGAACTGTATCTATCTATCATGCATCAGAATAGGGTTGGTTGGTTGGTTCCTTGGTTTTTTCAGTGGTTTGCATAATTTTTTGAATTTTTTTCAGCTTTGCACTGTCTGTCAGATCAGTCACTCACTCATTAGACAAGAAAAATTTTTATTTATAGATTAACTGAACTATACAATAAGTTATTTACTTATTTGAGTTACTTTTATGTTCTTATAACACATTATTATTTTAAAGACAATAGCAATTACAAACTGTTTGAATGATGTGGATGAAGAAAACATATTGCAAAAAAATGTATTAAATGAGTAAAACAAGTTCAAAGCTTTTAGTGTTTTTGTCCAATAAAGGTGGCTGGCAGTGCCAACCTTTTAATACTTTAAAAATAGGAGAAAGAAATTAAACAATATAAATATATTTTATTATTTTATTTAAAAAAAAAATTAACATAGCTCCTTCTCCCACAAAGAAAACATTAATGAATTTGAGAAAATTACGTATGGATACAAATGACTTGTATGTTACAAGTTATGTTATAAAAAATACAAGTTATGTTATAAAAAAAAACAAAAAATTAAAATCAGCTTCACGCTGTATCCCACACACACGGGTCGGTAAAGGAACCTATGTTAATACACTCTGTTCGACATTTTCCGCTGAATTCTGGAAGCATTGGGTGTTAAGTGACGGAACTCAACACCTCGCTTTGTCTTGACACCGAGAGCAAAGGAATGAAAATATAAATTTAAATAAATATTTCATTTCCTTGAGTGGGGTTGAGCGTGCCATCAGCTTATGCTCAACCACTCATCACCCAAAGTTTTGTGTTAAAATTTTGCACCCATTACGACTTCACACATATTTTATACCTATGGTAGGTACAAACACATCACGATTAAAGTCTAGTTCACATAAGAAAGAATCGGGGGCTGTTGATTGTACTATAGGAAATTAAACTTCATTCATTTAAAATAAGTGTCATGTTATAAAATCATAGACAATGATGGATTATATGTGTGTCTTATTGCTTGTAGTAAAGTTTAATTGTCTGTAGTATAAGTGTAATAGACTTTAGTTCTTTGATTTTCCTACCATTAAATACCTACAATAGTATCTATGATTATTTTATAAAATATTCAAGAACAAGAGCACGACAACAGGTTCGTTTTCATAAATATAATATTAAATATCTTATATTTAATTTATGAGTTACAGTTAAGAAATAACTAATCTAATAAATAAAAAGTAAAAAGATTTATCTTGCTGAACATGTTTTAGGTTTTAGTACATTGATAAATATCGCCAGACAGCGATCAGTTACATTTTTATTATGTGCGTTGTGTATTGAATAATAGTATGTAAATATTACATATTTCAGGTGAGAGGAGAAACCTACACAGGTGGATGTATGGGACCTCGTGGAGCTCGTCTCTGGCTTTTCCTAGGCTTTGTAGTGGGCTTTGCCTCTTTGATAGCAGCATGTTGGATATTGTTTGCTAACTATGTAAATGCAGGTAATACTTTTATATTTCTAAAAGAATTAACTGATTAATATTTTTTTGAGGCTCAAGATGGTTTTGGGTTCGATTTCTACTTGATGTTATGAATTATTTTAATTTCCTTGATGTAGTAAGGACAAACACATCGACTCATCAGCTATACAATTGTATACTAATATTATAAAGATAAAGTTTGTTTGATTGGAGTACTTTCTACACTTCAAAAGTAACACTTTGAAGTGAATAAACATTTCTATTAAGTAGAAACCAAATCGTTTACAGCCACATGCTATGACACTGTGTCGCAACAACCTGTTCATTGGATAAAATATCCTTTTATTTATTACATAAGGCCGTCGTAGCGCAGTGGCACAGCGTGTGGACTGTCAACGCGACTGTTGTGAGTTCGATTCCACTCAAGAGATTTAATCATGTAATATTTTTATATCCTCGCTATGGTAACAAGACAAAGCGCGGTGTTGATTTCTGCTACTCAACACGCAACACCTCTAAAATTTGCTGAAGGGAAATAAAGTATCTCAACACTAGCATCCCTCTGCTTACCCTGCCGTGTGTGGGATACAGTGTGAGCTAAAAAAAAATTTTTTTGACATTTAACAGGTAGCAGTAAACATACTTGGCCTGGAGTTAGCTTGTTTCTTCAAAATGCATTCATTTTTGGAGGTTCCCTTGTGTTTAAATTTGGTCGTACAGAAGATGTATGGGGCTAAATGAGATTTAATAATCTTCTTGCTTGTTTGTACTAAGAATCTATAAAAGGTTAAAACCCAATGAACTTCTTGTTCTATTATACATATAATTTGAGTAATTTTGAGGAACTATAATTCGAAAATTGATTTAAAACATAAAAATCTGTATTTTGATCTGTATTTGTACTTAAACATAATGAAAATTAAAAGATTTTAAATTATAATAATTAATTGATAGTATTGGCGACAGCTTCAATAGTAACATGATTCAAATAAAAAAAATTAAAGTAATTTAAGTATGTAAGCTTTATATAATAAATGAATCTAAAGTTTTTTTTATTATTATTAAGTGTTTGAATAAATATGCAATTTAATAAAAATAAAAACCTTCTTTGGTAATTTTTTATTCTGAATCATTACAAATAAATATATTGAATTTAAAATTTACTACATTACCTACTACTAGGTAATTAATACCAGTCATTCCAAACACCTTAGAGGATAAATAATTACAAATTTTAAGAACATATTGTTTTTTTTTAATTCTCGATTTTGTCTTGTTTACTTCAATGATTAAGAAAGATTTAATATTGCAATTAGTATTTAATTTCTTTTTGTAGTATTATAATTGATTCAAAATTGTATAACTTTCTTGTTATTTTTCAATACAGATATATTATATATTGAAGAAAAATTATTATGATTTATTATAAATGCTGGATATTAAAAAATAAACAAATAAACAAAAAAGAAACTACTTAAACGTTACTCAGAAATATCCATTATATTAATATTCAACTAACTAACACTATGAATGTAAGTGTTTGTTTTGTTTCACTAATATATATATATATATATATATATATATATATATATATATATATATATATATATATATATATAAAATCTATTTAAGAAAATATATGTAATAACCTTAGTTTCAGGATTTTTTTATACCTTTTCTTAAATATCTTTAGTGTGAAATAATACGTTAAAAAAAAGATTATATATATATATATATCCCCCGAGTGGGATTGAAATATATTTATTTCCTCGCTTCTGGTAATATGGCAAGGCGTGGCATTCAATTCCACCGCTAAACACGCAATGCCATTAAAATTCTGAGCAGGTTATGAAAGTGTCTTAACACTAGGCTCACAGGCTCTCTGCCTACTCTCCTATATGCGGGATACAGCGGGAAGCTAAAAAACAGTTTGAGTCAATTCTTTCCATTATTAAGCATCCAATATTTTTAAATATTCAAGACAATAGATAATGAATAAAAAACAATAGATTTTTTTGTAGGTGATATATTTACATTTTACAATAAAAAAAGTCATTGTTTTATAAATAAAACATTAGCACTGTATAATGTTATTATTTAAATATGTTTAAATAGTTTAGTTTCTAAGCTGTATTCACTCATGTGATTTAGTTTTCTTTTAAAATATATATATTATCTGTATAATATATCTTATATAGTATATAGCTATAAAGTATATAGGTTATTTTGCGTGTTATTTTCTTTCAATACACATGTGTGAAATTAGCTTTCGAAATTAAAATATATATATTAAATACTTATTCAGTTAGTTTTATTTTCATTTTATTATTAAATAACATTAAGGATTCTATTCGTACCTTTTTCATTTTGGCACCTCTTAAGTACAGATAAAAAAAATATATAGTGATATTTACTCTTATTACTAATCTATGGTAATAATGAATATGAGTTTTATATAATTATAAAAATATTAATAAAAACTCTCGGCTAGGATATAATAGAGATGATATATATAATATTTGGTGTCTGTTTCTATAACTTACAAAAACTATATAAATAGTGAAAGTGTTGTTCTTATTTTTCTGTGGCAATAAAACTATTCAGTGATATTATATCATAAATAAAACTTAATTGGTATCCCCGGCGACGCAAGTCCTTCCTCCTTGACCATCGGGAAGGCATATTTGATCTGGTTCACATTGACCGTTTCTATATTGACAGATATTACTCTGCGCTGGGCAAGATTCTGGGGCTACAGTGACACCGTATAAACGTCTTGAGGCTGTCGCAATAGGCACTTGTCCTCTGAGTTGCGTTAAGTTGTTTATATATTCTATTTTTAACCTGATGATGGGATAAGATTTCAAAATAAATAAATTACATTAGTAGTTACTTATAAGTAAATCAATAATTATTGAAGAGGGGAAGCCCGTCGTGGCGTAAAGGCATAAGCGTACTATAAACGCAACGATTGTAGATTCGATTTTACCTCTTGAAAATAAAATATTTTGATTATCTTTTTGAAATATTTCTTCTAAAGCTTAATCAAAATAAAAAAATCTCTAAAAGTTAATATTAACCACGACCCAAGTGCATTACCCAATTCACAGCCTGTGCTAGGATAGCTTGATATCAAAATATTCGTACCCTACCAACATTGTTTTTGGCTGGTGAAATATTCAAACATTTCGATATCATTTAAAAATATTGTTGTGTTGTGTGTTTGTTTCTATTTTACATTTTGCCATGCCAGAAAACTTAAAAAAAAAATTGTATACTCACGTTTTCCAGTCACTCCAATAGTAATTGTCACCATTGATTGCCAAACCAAACGGATAGGAGCAGTTACTGGCAATTATTTCACTTTCTAACGTATCGATGCTAACACATTTAATGTTAAAGAAACCAGCGTCTGTGAAACACAACCTGTCTCTGGACCAATCAATTGCTAAAGAATTAGGCAGTTTTACTTCAGTCTTGTCTAGGAAGATGCCACGTTGCGAGCCGTCCATGTTAGCCCACTCAATTTTAGGCCCACCGCGATTCCAGTCAGTCCAAAATATTTTACTGTAAATAATCGAAATTGTAAATATATTATATAATTATTTTCTACTAACTAATCATAATAGCTTTAAACTAGTGTTCAAACAATATTTAATGACATTAATAATATGTCAATAAAATATTCTTTGTTTAATCATTTATTATTTATTGTTTTACCCTTTTCCTGGATGGACTGCAATGCCACGAGGGTTTAGTATACCCTCTTTACGGAATAATACTTTTCTTATTTTAGTGTCTAAGTTTGCTACTTCAATTGTGAGTTTCTTTGAATCTGTCCAAAATATGTTTCTCGCTGCCCAATCTACTGATAGTCCCTCTGGTGACTGAACATCTAAAAAAAACCAAAAATAATTAAGTATTTTTATGAAAAAAAAAGATAACTTTAATCTAAAGATTGCTAAACATGATTTACCATATGGCAAAAATTGTTCAAAGTCGGAACCGTCATATGAAGCTCTCTTTATAGCACCGCCACCGACATCACCCCAATAGATTTTTCCAGTTAAACAATCAACATCGATGCCAACGGCTATCTGATAAATGGCACTATTGAATGGAGTTGCGAATTCTCTTGGAGTTACTTTAAAAGGTACACGATAAACTGACGCTCCGTCACTTGCTACTAGGAAGTTTCCAGCTTGCCTGGGATTTAATTCACAGTTCGTCCCGTTGCCATTGTACCCTGTGTTACATTCACATTCATATCCGTTTCTTGTCTTCAGGCAGGAAGCATGAAT
Organism: Heliconius erato x Heliconius himera; assembly: GCA_013421005.1. Lineage (NCBI taxonomy): Eukaryota > Metazoa > Arthropoda > Insecta > Lepidoptera > Nymphalidae > Heliconius > Heliconius erato x Heliconius himera. The sequence goes on along the minus strand of JAATLQ010031222.1, from coordinate 53,115 downwards.
ATCACAAAGATAAATGTTAGTTTTACAGTTTAATTCGGGATCACACCTATATCCATCTCCCGAATATCCTTCCCGACATATGCACTGATAAGTCGACTCAGTTGGTGTACAAACTGCATTAGGGTTACAATCATTAGCAACATCACAGGTTTTGCCTAATGGCACGCAATTTGAAATACCTTCACCTTCGAAACCTTCATCACAACGACAATAATTAACCTCTAATGTTGTATCAAACAAGCAAGACGCATGGTCTGCACACACAGCTCCATTGCACAGTTGTCCATCTGGTATACAAGCGTCATTTTCATCTTTAACAAAACCTTCAATGCACTGACATACATATTCCCCGGTATTGGCTTCTGGTCGACATTCTGCATTGTATTCACAATCTGAATTATTAGTACAACTGAAGTTAGGTCGGCATCTGTATCCATCACCGTGGTATCCAGAATCACAAACGCAGATGAGCTCCGCGGCAGCTGTTCCAACGCAGTGCGCGTTGGGTCCGCAAGAACAACTTGAACCTGACCGTTCAATGCACTCGTATGCGTCACCTTCATATCCCTCAGGACAAACACAATGGCCTATAGTTTGATCATTTGTCAAGTATGAATCAGACAAAAATGAACAAATCGCATTTGGTGGACAATCAGCATCAGCAGAACACGTAACTGAAAACAACAAAAATGTGTTTATTAAATATAACATTAGCTAAGCGCTATTAGTAACATAAGTTAGTCATGACTACCTTCACATACAATTTTACCCGTATTGTTCGCTTAGTGGCCTTAAATTGAAATTGAAAAAAAGAATGTGCAAATAAAGAAAATATTAAAATAAACTTACTTGAAGAATCGCCATTTTCATCTACTTCTGGTTCAGTATAGCTATCTATACGACATAAATCATTTTCTTCATATTTGGTAAGTGAATAGCCAGGTGGACAAATACATCCATAGACATCACAATGTGGCAACACATAGGTCTCATTATACTCAGCCTCGGCAAGTGGAGTGGTTGGGCCCGGACTATTAACAGATACTCGGTTGGGTTTTGTCACTTCTTCTGTTACGGGTCCATGGCTTTGCGAAGGTTCATATTCAGACTCAGATTCTGTAACGTGATCAGCTTCCTGTTCTGGTGATGGATTTTGTTCTTGTGGTGGATATTGTCCTTGCCCTGGATATTGTTCTTGTGGGGGATATTGTCCTTGTGACGGAAATTGTTCTTGTGGTGGATATTTTTCTTGTGGGGGATATTGTCCTTGTGGTGGAAATTGTTCTTGTGGGGGATATTGTTCTTGTGGTGGATATTGTTCTTGTGGGGGATATTGTTCTTGTGGGGGATATTGCTCTTGAGGTGGATATTGTTCTTGTGGTGGATATTGCTCTTGAGGTGGATATTGTTCTTG
>JAATLQ010031222.1:5479-51601 GCA_013421005.1 Heliconius erato x Heliconius himera | reverse complement strand
TTGTTCTTGTGGGGAATATTGTTTTTGTGGTCGATTCTGTCCTTGTTGGGGATATAGTTCTGGTTCTAATACTTGATGTTGTTCCTGATCATGATCCGGAAGTGATTTTTGATCCTGATCTAGTCCTTGTCTTGGTACCTGTTCTGATACCTGTTCTTCTTCTGGCTCTGGTTTTGGTCTTTCTGTTTTTTTGTTAATATCTTCAGTACAATACCTTCCATCGCCTATATAGCCTGAATTACATTCACATCGGTAACTATTAGATTCTTCATAAAAACTACAATGAGCATAAGGGGAACAATTGCAAGATTCGACAGCCCGCCAACATCTTTGACCATCTCCAGTATAACCAGGCTTGCACAAGCAAAAAGCTTCTTCGGCTGGGTTATCTATACACTGTGCATTGGAATCACAGATCTTTTCCCCACAGCGTGATACATAGTTGCAAGTGACACCATTTCCTTCATAACTGTCATGACATTTACATTGAAATCCACCATCGAGATTGTAACAGTCAGCATTTGCATCACAATTGTGAGTGGATGCTTCACATTCGTCTATATCTACACAGATGTTTGACTCTCCATAGTAAATACTAGTGAAGCCTGGTTGACAAACACAAGCGAACGAATCACCTCTTGCAACACACGTACTATGCGGACCACATGAATCACGTCCCTCAACACATGGATCTAGGTGGTCATTAGAGATTATTTTATTGCTAGAACCATATCTAACAATGTTATCCCTGGATTCATAGCCCAGGTAATTTTTGATAACTTTCAACGTTAACGGAACTGCATCATCCTCTGATGGTGGCGCATATTTGCAAGGACTGAATGCAAATGTTTGAGATACTATTTGCTCGTATTTTTGACCTGTTATTTTATTTGTAAATACACGATTTGAAACGCTGTGTATTTGTCCAGGTTCTATAGTAGTGTACTGTTCATCGAATTCAGTTATCTCCAACCTAGTACCGGCGAGTACGTTTGGGATAGTACCACGTATATCTGCGTCCAACGTCAATTGATCAAACACATCGTGCCCAATAAATTCTTGGCTAAGTATTACTCTATCTTTAGTTTCAGGGAAGTATATATCAGCTGTATGATTAAAAAAACCACCCGTTAGTTGATATCCATTTTTAGCTAAGCCCGATGGTTTGGCAAACAACCATCCAATTGCTCCTCCCAGAGTATTTAAAAGCTGTAAGCTACTTCCTAGAGTTTGTGGTGCCTGTGAAAGTGCCGTGTAGGTTCTCCCATCGGCTAAAACAATGTACGCTTGAATGTCAACATCATTAAGATTTACATTGTTTATAATACCATTTAACTTTCCATGTACTCTTAATGGTACATCGTTTTTAATACACGATTTTCCATTTCCATAAAAGCCCTCATTGCATTGACAACATATTCCAGCTTGATAATCTACACATTTTGCCTGCAAGTGGCATACGCTCGGGCCACTCTGTGCACAAGTTTTGGTCTCTTCTTCAATTTCAACTTCATTTTCATCATACTGGTCTGGTACAGCCACTGTGCCGTTTATTGAGATATTTCCCACCCGGAAAAGATATATTCCTGGTTCTTGTGTATTCGACCACCTAAAATATTAAAAGTTAGTTAATAAAAACTTAATTTAATTGGGTTTAAATAATAAATATTCAATAATAACCTAGTACTATGTATTATACTAAACTTACGAAACAACATTTCTTATTTGATGACTACCAGAGCCTCTTAAAGTGAAGAGCCGCCCATCGTCCGCTATGAAACCAGCTTGAGCTTTAGCATCTGGCAAACTGCCGGGCGGAGTCTCCTTTTGTACCCATTGTATTTCTCTCTCTGGATACAAGAATTGCACAAAAGATTCTGTACCATTGCTTATTACTGCTATTTGGAAGCTATTTCTGCGGTCTTGCCATTGCTTGCTCGCGTACGTCACATCTATCCACGAGGATATAAAAACACTTGTTGGTCTAAAATCGTAATAATCGTGGAAGTTATTCTGCACAATATCTTCTGCTTTGGTTAGTACGTGAGATTCGTTCGTTTCTCTATAGTATACCTCGCCAGATTCTGAAGTGTCGACGTTGGAATAAAATGCTGCTATCGACGGGTACGGCAGAGGAAATTCAGCGTTGAGGAAACTTGGTATGTCTGCCCTGAATGATAATATTCCATAATTGTTTACCTGAAATATAAAAATAACACATTTTATAAGATTAAAAATATCTTAAGCTAACACATTTAACCTATTTTTCATATGGGCCACGAACTGACTTACACACCTAAGACTGTTGTTGCATAAGTATAAGCGATAACACTTACAAATAATTGGAGGTAAGAATGTTCTGACTACAGCTAATGAGAAAAATGTTTTAGTTTTTTTTATCCTCGTGTAGTTTCGTCGACTGCGAGTGTAAACCTGCTAACAGCCTATTAACCAAATTTTCAGGAGAGACTTTTTTAAAAAACTGAGTGAGTATCCTATATCCTAGTGTATATCCTAACGATATATATGTATTACCTGAAGATTTTTACAATTATGAAAATTGATTATATGATATAAAATAAAGGTCAATCTTGTATTTGTTTATTCTTTCGAATGGTATAAAAATCAACATAACGTAAAAACAAGCATGGTTATTGGCATATTTAGCAGGTTTACACTTAAACCGACCATATGTACATCATGTTGTCTCATAGAATCATTAAGCCTCTCTCTTCATCTCGTTAGCCCTTTGCTTCATCCACGCCTCTATAATACTTCAAGAAGCGCGGATCCCAATTCTAATTCTTTCCAATTCAATTACTCAAAATTATTTTTGTCAAAAATCCATAATGAAGTGCTAATTGAAATTATTAATCGTAGATATTTAAACGTTACCTGATACATTTATAAGAGCAAGATTTATGCTTACAGTTACATAAAATATAATGTTTTTATTTCTCAAATAATTCCGCAGAGGGAACCTTATATGAAGAGTGAAGACAGGACTCTCAAGTTTTTTGGCGAATTCGGCAATTGTGTATTAAATGGCGACTGTACTAATAATAATGCATTGGTTGTAGGTTCGATTCTTACTGAGAGTGTTTTCCCGGAGTAAGATGATGTTTGGTTGAATTTTGTCATGTAACACGTAATACCTTGAATTCGAATATCATAACATCACGTTTCCAGTTGGAGGGTTCCTACTGAGTCACGATGACCTCTAGAATCTAGACAGGCCTTCAAATTACTCTCAGTGGACGATATATTGTCTAAGTATGCGTAAGTTTTTATATTAACGTAAGCAAATTGTACCTATAATATTTTTTACCATTTCTAAAGCGTTATTCCACACTTAGAAAACGTATAAATTTGTACATAGCGGGATTTAAACCCGCGCCACTTGAATTGACGTTTGCGAAGAGGCGCGTTCATATTTTTATAGTTTCCTAATAAGTAAATTGTATAATTATTACAGGTCTCTTGCGTAATAATTATTAAGTATACTTACATAGTAAAATATGTTTTTTGATTAGGTATGAGAAGGCACGCTGTGACCCCACCGATAAGAATATCGAACGCTTAGGCACCTACTGAGGTCTTGACATTTGCTGAAGTTAACTTCAGATAACAACACAAAAAATTCTAAACTAAATATAATACATATCTATTAATAATATTCCTGTAGACACTATGTAGATATTGATTGGCCTTTCACTTTAATTGTTATTTTTTATTTATAAAAAATGGTAAAGGCGACTATAACCGCGACTGGTTGTGGGTTGTAGAGAAAATTAAATATTTAATAGTTTCATTTACTTATTCAAGTGACTCGGCAATGCGCGGCGTTGAGTTCCGCCACTCAACACGGAATGCATCCAGAATTCGGCGGAAAGAGTGGAACGCAAGTAATTTAATGGGCACGAAATGTCTTAACACTAGGCTCCCAGGTTCCCTCTACCTATTCTACAATGTGCGGAATACAACGTAAACGTAAAAAAATATATAGTAATCTTGATACTACTTTAATTTAATTGTTATTTTTTTATTTAAAGCTGACTGAACATCAAGTTCTCACAATACAAGATTACTTAAATGTTATAGAATATTTACAATCTGATCTATGTTATAATAAATTTAATTAAGTTACCTACATATTTGCAAATGTGTTAATAGTTTATACAATTGTACTTAGATTAATATTCAACAAGGTCAATATGATTTTCTTTCACGATTTGATTTAAGTTTAAATATTTTTGCACATTCGCTTTTGTTTCTGGCACGATATTGTTAAAATATATTTGAAGCAAAATTATTTGTTTTCCCGTTGCATCTCACATATAGCATGGTTGGGAGAGAGAATGTAGTGTTAAGTCACTATATTCTAAGATTTCTATAACGTTTCTTTACATTCCGCCTAATTTTCGACACAATGTAAGTCCAGTGATATAACCCATAGACTGGATCCCAGGGCCCCCAGACCTACGTCATTCGAGTAAAGTAAAAATTTTGAGGGTTAATAGTCTAATGACGGTAGGTGTACTTACTAACTTGAGAGTAGGGCCCTTTCAGAAATAGCGCCAACTAAAGGTACACGCTGACCTACGTTAAAAAATTTAAGAATAATGTTAAAAAATATATTTATTATTTCCAGATCCTTTACGTGGGCGTTTACTCGGATTATTTCAAGTCCCCTTCTAAGTACCCAAACCAATCCGACTGCTCAATCATCCTCCCGGACAGAGATGTACCTTTACCTGGCACTACCTCTGAAAGAGCCCACATTCAAGCTTGTAAGCATACCGTCTTTACTACATATTAGACTAACAACCCTAATAATTTCAGTTAGCTAAGATTACGTAGTTCATTGGGCCCCAGGATCTTGGGCTATCTACCCCGCTCCGTTCCTTATTCCCAAAGAGAAAAGAGATGGAAATAATTAGTTTCCTTGAGTTTGTATCGAACTATGGGTTTGATACTGCCGCGCTTACAGTTAGACGTCGCACAGCCACACGACGGCCTCAACTATTTTTTTAAACCATTTCAGTTCAGTTGCATAGCTACATATGTTGCAGAATTTATGATAGTGAATTGTTAAAATTTAATTATCTACATGAACAAAGTGATCCTATAAAGGGTTCTATTTTTACCTTTTGAGATTTGGTCCTAAATCGACGATAAACGACATCTTAAAGCATAATTATCTGACATCAAGTCCATCGAAATGGACTACGAACGAACTCACAAATTACATTATTGAATTAAAACCCTAAATATAAATAAAATAAAATGTAACATTATATTAATAATGGTAAACAATTTAATGTTAATTTCGCGAATCTTCATTTAGTGCAATTTTGATAAGAGTGCAACGGAACACGTGGGCGGAGGATACTCGGGCAATGACTTCTGATTAGTCCTAAAGTTATCGATATTAGATCAAACTAATGTAGGGCGTAATAAATTTACATAATGTGGCAGTGGAACGGCTGACTGTAAATGTATTGCTAGTAGGTTCTATTCTTACTGAGAGTGTTTCCATGGTAATGCCTTAAATTCGGAAACAAGAAGAACAGTTTATCTTAACAATAGAAATAAAATTATATTAATAGTCCTCTTAATTTTATAGTAGGAGAGAGACTTAAAATCGTCATAATAAAATAAAATATTCAGACTTTTATTATTAGATCGCTTGCTTTGACTAAAAACAACAAGCAAATACACATATTTCTTCATTATAATGTAACCGAAGGGATAGTGTTCTCCTTTAGAACATAGCACATCAAGTAGCGGCTACTTCCGATAGATCTAACCAGATTAAAATATTTTAGATACTACAAATATCTATTTTATAAGATGAGAAATGATTGTCGTCATACATTCTCTAAAATATATACTTAAAAAAATCCTTATATAGGAATTCGCTTTGTTCGCTGTAAAATTTTAAAGCTTATATAAGTTGTTAACAATATTTTCAAGAATTATAAATTATTCATTAATAAATTACGATCATTAGAAATGAACAAACCTAATTTGTTTGTTTTATCTAATACACTGTCTACTGTCCTAACAATTACAATTCGGTCGTTGTTCTAATTCAATCAATTTGAACACGTGTAAATAACGGAAGTAAAGATTAGCATATAAAAATTTGAATTTGACATTTTTGATACTACTGCCTTTTAACCTTCTTAGTACCATAATAAATATGTATAAAAGAAATAATATTAAAAGAAAATATGCGCGAGTAGAGAACGCTTCATCATTTTGTATGTGAATTTGTAAGTTTAAATAAATTAGATAATTATAAAATAACAAAATTTACTTACGCTTGTCTTAATTGAATGACTTAAATTGTATTTTTTTTAATTAAAGACTAAAGAAAAACACTAATTTACTACTTACTTCACAAATTTCAGATATTACTGTAGCAATGATAAAAAACGCATCAATGTGACGGAGTTATATTTTGTGACACTTATCATCCTTTATTACGCTTTTACGTATTTGACAAATTATTTCATACATCTTAGTTACCAAACTGCTAAACTACTCACCGAATTTTATGTTTAAAAAACTTTCAGGTTTAATAAAATAACGAAGGTCTGGCAATCGCTGGCTCTTGGTACAGTTTTTATCTTGGTTAAGATAAAAACTATCCTATCTTTTAAGATCGAAAAATTACGCACGTCACAATACGTAACATTTGGTCGGTTCTGAGTTTATAAAATAGTTTAACAAGCATTTTCACACTAGATTTTTATATATAGATAACATATATATTTTAATATAGATAACATCAATATTTTATATATTTAAAAAATATTTCTAAGATCTTCTCATTTCTAAATTATACACAACTTTCAAGTATTATTAGCTGGCAATGACAAAATAAATACATTTGGCACACGACGGCACGTGATAGTAAAAATGCATATAACATAAACAAACGGCCGTTTATTGGTATTTCGGGATTTCCACTTTCTTTATTTTCGTCGTCACTTTACCCAAACTATTTCTGAGACAAACAGTGGGACGTGTATGTGTATCATTTCCGAAAATAAGATTCTTTATTATTAAAATAAGTAATTTGTCGCTTATGTACTACGGCTATAAGTTTTGTGGCGCTGGGGCACTAAGTGTATGGTGGGTTCGATCTCCAATCGAGGAAATGAAATATTTATTTAAATTTATATTTCCATATATTCGCTCTGGTGTCGAGACAAAGCGCAGCGTTGAGTTCCGCCACTCAACACGCAATCCCAATAGAATTCGGCGAAAGTGAGGAACAAAGTGTCTTAACATTAAGTTCCCTCTGCCCATAACCAGTTATGCAAAGGACACAGCGTGAAGCTGATTTCCTTTTTTTATTTTTAAATTTATTATAATACGTCATCTTTACAGCAAAATGTTTTTTTTTAAATGGAACTAAAAAGTAACTTAAAGTATTCAAAAGTATCTAAAAGTCTAATTATGCTCAATTTATTTATCTTGGTTGTTAAAATATTCGACATTTATCAATATTATGATAACATTTCGAAGAAAAACGATGGGGTCAATATTCTACGTCAACTTTTGATACTGGCTATTTACATAGGTTAGGAATTCGAATGTAACAGATAATATATAATGTTTAAGAAGCTTTTTGGAAAAAATAATCAGGAAAAGCTCCAAATAATCTTAATGAACTTTTATTTTTGAGTAAATCAATTTTTTGTTATTAATCAGAATATGTAGAAACAATTTAACAAAACAATCCCAATTATTTGTCACTCTCTTTGTTCTACATCACCAAGAAAAGCGCGCGATTTACCATATTAAAATTATAACTTTTTTTTCATTTTATCTCATTAAAAACCTACACCGTTTTAAAATGACCATACTAAAAACCGGCACTAAACACGTACTTGAAGTTTCAAAATTGGACGGAAATTTACGAGAACGGAGTGTACTCTCAGTTCTCTACCTATCCTGCTACATACAGTCAAGCTTGACTAACTTATCCAAAAACATTTTACCCTCAGAAATTTAATTAAAAAAAAAAACGAACTTACATATATATTCTCGTATGTCTCTCCAAAGAACAATATGGGCACGTTCAGCTTAATTTCCGGTGAAGAGACCGAGGGACCTCGTGGCAGCCTCTGGTCCACGCCATGCCCGTGAGGGTAGAACTGATCGCGCGTGATCGCGCCCGCGCCCGCGATCAGGAACAGGACGCCCGGCCACATCGCGAACTTGCATTAGACTGATGTGATGTGTTGATACTTCAATTTTAGTTTTGCTTTGTGTTGTGTATTGTGGTGCTTTTTAGTTAAATTCTTGGGAATATTAGTAATGTGTAATAGTTTTAATTATTTTTTTTTTATTTTCTTTAAAGTCTATTTTCGTTTTATCGCTTAAGGTCGTTTTTATTTTATTTAGGCATAGTAATAGAAAATGTTGCAAAGCGTTTCAATGAGTTAAGTTTTTATATTTAATATTATTTATTGGATTAAATATATTATTTATATTTCATCGACAGCTTAAGGATTCTTTTGCTACCCGACTAAATTGTTTTTCGCGGGTACGTACATATCTCGTATGTATATTTTTTTTATTAAATCATATCTCTAGAAATACTGACCGGATTAACATGGTTGAGATATTGTTAGATTCCTCTTAGCAGCCGAAGTGTTCTTAGAAAACAAAATAAAACATACACAACCAAAATCAAACATGGCGGCGGTGCAACGCCATTGTACTTAATGAAAAATCTTTTCTTTTTTTTGAATATGCAACATGGGTATCAAATTAAAGGGATTATTTATAACAACATAATCCTTGTCCAAGGATTTCAAAAAGATTTACCATGGTTATCATTACCAAAAAAAAACATTGTTACAAAAAACTAAAAACCTGACTGCATAAAACTAAACAAAACATGCCCAATAATTCATTCATTTGTATTAATGTTCATTTGTATGAACATGTATTTTTAGAAATACATTTCAAATTCAGTAAAAATGGTAACGCTTAATTGCACATGACGAAATTCAACTTTAGCCTTTTGTCCTATTAGGAAATGTAGAGTACTCATAGTACTCCAAGGTTTTCTTAAAATTCCTATGGAAACGGAAAAATACTGAAGTTTCCATTTTATTTATACAGTCCACACAAATAAAATTTCGGCCGACAACTAGCTAATACTATTGCAGTAGGGCTGTAAAACGCTCAAAAATAAATAATTAAAGTCTAAGAACAAGGAACGCGTTACGACATTTCACGTAAACACAATATAGGTTAATCACCGTTGGTTAGTTTTACTGTTTGGAGAACACTTAAGCATGACTGATGAATAGGAAGCTTTAAATTTCTAAAATGTTATGTTAATCTCATTATTTTTTAGGCGGAAATATAAAAAAATATTAAAAAGTTTATTAATTTAACTTACTTATTCTTAAAATTTTGAGTGACGTAATTCAACACCGCACTTTCCCTTGGTACCAGAGCGAAAATATGAAAATATTAATATATAATAATTCATTCCTCCGAGCGGCATTCGAACCCACAACCATCGCGTTTACAAGCACACCCTTGTGCCACAGCGCCACGACGGCCTCAGTATTACATATAATGTTTCTTATTATTTAAAAACTTATAGGCTTATGTAAATAAATGTTTATAAACCGCGAAGTACAAAATCTTATCAATGAGAGATAAGCGTCGTTAGGTTGGTCGTTACTCTAACTTTTGACCTCCACTATTAATTTCGATTGTAATACGTAATTTCCATAAAGCCATTGATATATTAGGTATATTCTAAATGCCTGACGTGACTCTTAACTCAGCTCAGGGACAACAGAGTGCATCGTAACAAAAATCTTATTCTTAAAATTGTAAAATCTCGTTTCTTTTTCGTTCTTTAATATCAGGCCCCTTTACCGCCCCTCGAAAACTCCCTTGGCTGAGTGTATAGTTTCTGCTGGTCTGTGCCGGACAGACAGAAAAGTGTAAGTAACGGGTAATTTTTAATGTATAAACATTTCCGAGTTCCGAAATAGGCTTAAGGGGCTCGCTATCCGCCTTCGCAGGAATACTCATATACTTCATCTTCTCTATTCTGTGTTGTTTAACGTCTCCTCTCCTTACATGAAGATACAATTCATGTTTCATCATGACACCCACTTACGTTCTCTGCGCTCCGACAAAAATCTATTGCTATCAGATAGATATCAGACGTGCCAAAAGTCTACATACTTTTTAAAAAAAAGCTAACAAATCATTATTTAAATTTGTTACATTACTAAATTGATATGTTTATTTGTTTTTAATTGTGTTACTTTGTGTGTACATATAGTATACACCAGAGCGAAGAAATGGAAATATAAACTTAAGTAAATATTTCATCTCTTCGAGTGGGGATTGAACCCACAACTAATCGGTTTTACAGTCACACTTTGTGCTTCTGCATCGCAACTTGCCTCACTATTATTTTTACATAGTTTTTTTTCGGGTAAATTAAAGTACATTTATTGTTATTTTTTTTACTACGATTGCAATCAGGCCTATTCCAACTTTTTTTAAATCACCTAATTATTTAGTTTAATACAATACTTTAATCAGCAACAGTTCATTAACTGTTGATGCATAATGACCTACTTAATACTATATTGTCGTTCGCTTTATTTACATGTTTATTTATCCATTTTAATTGTCTGTTAGGTACTTAAACGTAGATTATCGAGAATCATTTAATATAGGTAATCGTCATAAATAAATATATAAAAAAAACTTTTGAAAACCCAAAAAGAACCATTATGCAGAACTGAAAAAAATTTTTGCTTTGCTTTCATTTTCCCATTTCATTAATTCTCCCCTCTACCCAAAGGTTGCCTGGAAGAGATCGCTTATATAGCTATAAGGCCATATATAATATGTTTCTTTCAATATTGTATTGTTATATATTTATTTGTGGTGTACAATAAAGAGTATTTTACTTTTACTTTTCATTACTTTATATGCATAAAATAAGCATGTCCACTAAAAATCTAAATAAAATGGCTATTTTTTATTAATGTTTTTTAGGTTAACGCTGTACCCCGTATACAGGAATGAGGGACCAGGGAAACCCAGTGCCAGGGCGGTCCGCTTCTCATTTTTCACCCAATGTTCATGACTTTGCGTCTTGAGTGGTGCTGGCGGAAATCGACGAGTTAGTTACTTTGTCTTGCTACCAAAGCGAGAAAATAAAAAGAAATTTACTCCCCCGAGTGGGAATCGTACTGTAAACCGTCAGGATGACGGTCAGACACTGTGCCATGATCAATATTTATGAATTCTAGCACAATTTTCTGTTCTTTTTTTATTTGAATGTCCATTAATCTAAGTAATCCTTTTTCAAGTGCAAAAATATCTTCCCCAATTTGTGGGTCGGCAACCTCGCGATGCACGCCGCCTTGGCATCTTGCCCCGAAATAAAACTTTCAAATCTCCATTATTCCTATAATAATAACCGTATTACGAATATAAAATCAAAAATAATTGAAATCTTCACTTTCCTTTTAGATTTATAGCACTTTTTTTAAAAATAACGTAAAAAAGAAATTATTTTATCGCCGTAAACATTGTAGGTTCACACACACTTCGGATTCCTACCGCGTGGCACAGTGGGACATACCCTGACTGTGCAATAGTTGTGGGTTCAATTTTTGTAACGGATTGAAGTATAAAATCGTATAATTATTAAAAGCGTTTTTCATTTTTGTTTGGTTAAACGCTCTAATATCAGGAACTACTAGGTTTGGGGTACAAACATACGTTAGATTTTTCTTATTTTGGATTTATATTTTACTTTTAATAAAATTTGAAAATAAATTTTAATCAAAAAGATCAGTTCGAAACTATAATCAAGGACCCTACTGAAAAAAAGTCTAGATACGTCTATGTCTGTTATTTGTAGCTATACCTTTAGCTACATATATACTATAAGACATTAAATTTTAAATATACATATAGCTAACTTATACTATCAAAACGTAACAATTTCCTTGAAAAAAAAAACATTTCTAGCATATTATTAGTTCATTACATAAATTTTATTTATTAAGTAATTTAAATAACACTTTCTTAAAGTAAAACATGTATCCACAAGAAAGAAACTCGAAAATTCGTGACGATTTTACAATTACATACATAACAGTACTAAACATAATTTAGCAATTAATTTAAACTGTAATTATTATTGAGAATCATTTTGTAATAGGCGTTCGTATATGACGTAAATATTATAGTGCGTTTTGATAAACGTCCAATATAAATAGGATAGTGGGTTAGTCGAGACATCAATACCTAAGTGTGACCTAAAAGTTAAAGCAAAGTACTTACTAACTAGATATGGAGGCTAAAATTCTATTTGTTGTCTGTTTACATTTGCTGTGTTTAAAGGTTTGTTTATATATTTTTGTTTTTTTTTTTAATTATACAATATTTCGTTCAGGTTCCCGGTTGTTGTAGTGTTGAGACAATCAGTTCTCCACTTTCCAGTCAATTTTTGAGACATTGCATGTAAAGTGGCGGAACTCAACGCTCCGTTTTGTTTGCCAGAGCAGAGGAATAAAAATTATTCGAGTGCGGATCGAACCAATAACCAACGTTGTCCCATTGCGCCACAGATGCAACCTTTGGGACGTGCTTATTTGAATGTGAATTGCGATAGTTTCGGGTTCAAATGGCAACTGAAGAATCTTTATATTCTAAGTGTTCATTTCCCTTGTCGTCTTGTCGTTTATTTTTTCAATGAAAGAAATATTTTTACATTAAAATTTTAACTATTACTATTCTATAGGGTTTTAACTATTACTATTCTATCTAATTTTCCTCCACAGGATGCCTTCGCCCAATGCATCAACACGGCGACAATACCAGAATTCGCTAACCAAATGGCAATGCCAAATTGCATGCCAGGACAGTTCACAGGCCAACTCGCCATGCAAATGCCATTCCTGCCAGCCCCTAGTTTCTCCATTTTCGCGGATGGCTTAGTTGTAGATGGTATTGTATCTGTTACTGGTTCATTGCCATTCCTTGGCACGGTGACACTCGGTGGTACGTTGCCAGCGAACGGTCAAGGCAGTGTTTTGTATAACTGCGGTAACGGTGAAGTTGGTATATTCAATGAAAGGCCTATGCCGGTTGAAATTCCAGCTGTTAGATCGATGCCAGCAGCTGCTGTTTTAATGTAGTTCTTTTATTTGTTTGTTAAATAAATGTATATTGTTTGATTATTCATATTGTATATTGGATTTTTCTTTCTCTTTTATATTATGCTCTCATAATATAATTTTATTAAAATTCAGTATCTCAACCCATATACTCCCTATTGTTACACAGTCGCACTAAACAATATAATTTCGTCTAATGTTATAAAAAGTCCAAGCTAATTTACTTACTACCAAAAAGATTATCATGTACATTATTAGCGTATTGACTGACAAAACTAAACGTCACACTTCATCTTATAAGAACGGAGATATGATAATAATGGACCGAACCATCACCAATGGACCATCGGCTAACATTCATACATTGTTTTATTACGACAGAGTCTCTATTTAATGCTAAATTAACAAAAAAATATTTTATATTTTCAATAAATTATAACAAATATTTCGTATTAGTTTCATACTAAAAATACGTGACACACATAGTAATTGTGCCACTAGTTGTAGTTTGAATAAATCACGTACGAAGTACCTATTAAGTAGTAACTATTAAGTAATGGAGATAAAGAAACATTAGTTATTACTAAATTATAGTATTTTCAGCTTCACGCTGTATCCCGCACACAGCAGGGTAGACAGAGGGAACCTAGTGTTAAAACATTCCGTTCCCCACTTTCTGCCGGATTCTGGAGGCATTGCGTGTTGAATGGCAGAACTTAACGCCGCACTTTTCCTCGATACCAGAGCGAAGAAATGGAAATATAAAAATAAATAAATATTTCATCTCCTCGAGTGGGGATCGAACCCACAACCAGTCGGTTTTACAGTCACACTTTGTGCCACTGCGCCACGACCACTTGATTATTTTAGTATGATCTATACTGTTGTTGTACTTTGAATCATTATTTTATTCTTTTGGGATTCAATTTGATACTGCTTGCAAAAAATAACGTATTTAATATAGAAAAATGTTTTATTTTACGCGATTTTCCCGTTTCGCGGGAATTCCGGGATAAAAAGTAGACTATATGTTGCCCTATAACTTCCTCAATGGGACAGTGAAAGACCCATAAAAATCAGTTGAACAGACTAACTGCCAAAT
Organism: Heliconius erato x Heliconius himera; assembly: GCA_013421005.1. NCBI lineage: Eukaryota > Metazoa > Arthropoda > Insecta > Lepidoptera > Nymphalidae > Heliconius > Heliconius erato x Heliconius himera. Next base: position 37,300 of record JAATLQ010031222.1, on the reverse strand, counting down.
GCCTATCACGCTCAACAACTTTTATTAAAGCGGTATTTCATTATTTCTTATAGGTTAGCTGCACCGTACTGATCGATAATTAGATGTTCCAGATCTTCAATTTCAATGACTTTTCTTAAGGCGACATATCTTTAATTCTCATACTTTAGCTGGACTGTTATGGTTGTTTAGCAGATGTCCCAGATTTTCAATTTCAATAGGTCACTGCAAAATGCCTATTACGCTCAACAACTTCAGTTAAAGCAGTATTTTCTTATTTCTTACTAGAGGGCGCGCGCGGCTTCGCCCGCTTATTAGGAGTGAATTCTAAAAAAACCACGAAACACGTGTTCAATAAAATATTTTTAACAGTCTGAATTTATTTTTTATAAAAATCGGTGGCAATTTAAAGATTTTTCCATATAAACTTTCAACCCCTTATTTGAACCCTTAGGCGGTGAATTCTTAAAAACCATGAAACACGTGTTCAATGAAATATTTTTAAGGGTCTGAATTTCAAATTTTATGAAAATCGGTACAGATTATTTTTTTTTTCCATACAAACTTTCAACCCCTATTTCATCCCTTTAGGGTTAAAATTTTTCAAATTCCCTTCTTAGTGGATGTCCAGAATATGAAAATAAACATCTGCCCAAATTTCACGTTTCTACCATCAGTTGTTACGGCTCTGCGTGCGTCTTACCTCAGTCAGTCAGCACAAGTCCTTTTATATATATAGATAGTTCCTCCTCCTAACCAAGTATCCATACCCAGGTATTACTTAATATTGTATTTGTTATGATGTAACAGTTAACGTTCGATAAGAATTGAAAAAAAATTATAGCCCTTATATGGTTACATATGGTAAAAAATCCACATCAGGATTATACAGATAAAAAAAATAAAAAACCACAAATATTATAAAATTATATGTTATTTGAGTTGAAATTGTGTTACATAATATTAAAAGATAGATTACAATTTGTGATCTTATGTTCTAAATAAAAATCAATCACAAAAATATAATGAATATGTTGTGTATTAAAAAATGCTTACTGTTACTAATTATACAAATAATAGTTCATTTCAAGATTTTCTTTTTATTTTACCAGAAAAAAGCAAACAATTAAATTTAATATATTATATATGTATATTATGTATTAAATAATCTCATTATAATTTTTTTTAGGCAGAGAATATCTGGAAACTTAGTGTTAAGACACTTTCGTCCCGCAGTTTCTGCCAAATTTTTAGGCATTGCGTGAGTGGCGGAATTCAATGCTGCTGAGGAAATAAAATAATTCATTTCCCCAAGAGGCAATCGAACCTGCAACCGTCACGTTCATTGTCACTCGCTTGTGCTCCTGCGCCATAACGGCTTCATTTTAAACTTAATAATATAATATTTTTAAGTTATTGTATAATTAATATTATAGATTTTTTAAATTTATTTTTTTAAATATTATTTTCATGTAAAATTATACATATTTATATGTAAAATTATTTTGATTAAAATAAACATGCTGTATAATTCACCAACTTTGTTGAATAAGGTATACAGTGTGTTATTTACTATTTTATCTATTTATTTTTATGAATTGTTATAGAAAGGGAGTTAGCAATTTAGAATATATATTAATTAATACATATATTATATTGAATAATTTTAAGTTTAAGCATAACAGTAGCCCTCGTTCTGATAACACCACTCTGGTTCAAGAGATTCAGATTGGATGCCATGACGGATTAGACGTTCCCTGTAAACATTGAAAAAAAATGTTAAAAATATATAAATAATTGAATTTAGACACAAATAGTCCAATTTTTGATAATAGTATATGATATGAAATAATAAATATATCCTTTATTTACTTAAGGGGTATTTATTATAGGAACATTTTTAAAAAATATCTCAATTCGACAATCTGTTCTAATAAGCACTATAAAAATACAGTATAAGTTTTGTAAAGAAATTCATTAATATTTATAATAAGCCACGAACAACGGTTGTATTGAGACAAGACAGTATGACGTCATGTCATGGCGGCTGCTGTCCCGTCTCTCCTTATATTATTAATATTGGGATATTTGGGATAGATTATTAATATTGGGCGTTAGTCTGTCATGTGATCCCGGCCTAGGATAGGATTACTGGTGGTGTCGTAAGAGGCGACTAAAGTACATGCGGTAGAGTCACGTCGCCAGCAATGGCAACACGCATGGGCACACTCGACCGGATCATTACCACCCCCGGCATCTTAAACCGGCGTGAAGTAGTGGCCTTATGCCACTGTGAATCAGGTAATGCCGGACTCCGGCGCCCAACCCACCTTGTCGGCCGGCAACGCACCTGTAGCTCCTCTGGTGTTGCACGAGGCCGTGGGCGGCGGTAGTCACTTACCATTAGCTGATCCGAACGCGAGTTTGCCTAGTCCTTTTCCATAAAAAAATGTGACGGGCCCCTCACCTCACATTCAGCATGCGGTACTCGGCGTCCTGCCACGGCGTGTCGGGCTCGGCCCACAGGCGCTCCGCCAGCGCGGCCGCGCGCGGCCACAGCCGGCCCGGCACTGACGCCGAGTCCGACTGCTCCGTCCACAGCGTCGCGTCGCCACCTGCCGCGTCATGTAACGGGCCCTCACCTCACATTCAGCATGCGGTACTCGGCGTCCTGCCACGGCGTGTCGGGCTCGGCCCACAGGCGCTCCGCCAGCGCGGCCGCGCGCGGCCACAGCCGGCCCGGCACTGACGCCGAGTCCGACTGCTCCGTCCACAGCGTCGCCTCGCCACCTGCCGTGACATGTCACGTTACAGCACTGTCGAGTTATAGTTATGACACGCTAACCCAAGTAATAGATAGTGTCAATTCCAGATATGTGTGTGCGTGCTTGTGTGTGTATTGAATAACGTAACTCTTCAGTTAGTGATATACTTAGTTATGAAACGTACGTGCGTGCGTGCGTGCGTGCGTGCGTGCGTGCGTGCGTGCGTGCGTGCGTGCGTGCGTGCGTGCGTGTGTCTGGGTTTGTTTGTGTGTTGTGTTTTTATTTTCGTTTTTTAATAATAATAATATCATTTTAAAACAATATTACATTTTAAGTCAATTCAATAACATTATATATAGGAATTTTATGGAACAACATTATTTAAAATGGTATATTTTTTTTGTCAAAGGAAACTTGCCAAAATACAATTCTAAAAACATATACATACAACAAATAGTTATTAAATTTCGATTTTATTAAGTATAGATTGTTATTGTAGGTTAATGTTCATTTTAGATACGCGTGCGTTTGTGTTATTTGAGTACCTGTAATATTGTGAATTTATGTCTTTGTTCTATTTATGAAGGAAGTACTAATTTACATACAAACGTAAAGTACTAATTTACATACAAAATTTACATACAGTCAATTAAATAATTATGAAACATACCTAATATCTGCTTATAATATTGCTGAGCCATTATTTTTGGGCTGTTCTCGTACACTTTTTGCCAGCCGATGTATGGTGAACACCAATTGTTTCCTGATATAAAAACATATCAATGACAAAATAGAATATAAATAAACATAAATAGTAGTTATTTAAATTGCATTGCATCCTTCACAGTTGTTCATTTACACTGTTACAAAATGGCGGTAATTACATGGATTAACGCCCAGTATTAATTACCTATCTCCAACGTCAATCTTAGATTGTTTCATACATCTATCCAATCTCTAGATTGGATAGATGTATGAAACAATATAGTTAGATAGAGATAGGTTATTAATATTGGGCCTTAGTCGTTAACTTTGGAAATAATGGATTTGACAGTTTTACTCATCATTAATTTTGGCCATTTTTAAAAATAAAAATGTCATAAAGATCTTTCCTGAATCTGTATTTTTTCTTTCGAATAGTATAAAAATGTACATAAAAATAAAAACGAATTGAGCAGGCTCACATTCTAAGCGAACGATATAACACTTACCTGACCCAACCCAGGCACCGAACCCGCAATCAAAGTAGAGAGCATCATAGTTAGACATGATTAGACGGTAACCCTTTTCCAATAAACCCTTTATTTGAGGATCTGCCCCTGTTGTCCATACCTGGAATTTGTTATAAGATACTTATTAATGTCTGTATGTACAGTGCGGTTGACGAGTCGTGACCCGTTGGAATTATGTTTTTTGAATATTTGCGTATTGTGCACTTTGGGAAGAAAACAAAGAAAAGTAAGAATTCTAAAATTAAATCAGCGCAGCCATCTACAGCTGACACGACTTGTCAATTGACTCTTCAATGATACTGTACATATGTATGTATATTTTTTTATAATTTTTCATATAATGGTGTGCAAACTCTTAATATCAAGCCTTTTACAAAATCATATCAACGCCTGGGTTGATATTTTAAAATATTTTTTGTGACAATTATTCTCCTTGTCAGAAAACTGATGATCATCATCTATAGTATCGTATAGATACTCACTGTATGATATTATATCATTTCAACTTTTTACCTGTAGTGTACAGATAAAAAACACAGCTAACAATGTTATATAGTTAACAATGTTATATAGTATAATGTTATAGAGTTTTACACAAATTGAATATAATTCAGGGAGGATTCACAACCATTGCATTAGACCATTCTACTTTGCTACGATGTCTTCTAGTAATATTAACATATCCTATATAAATAATTACATTTCAAATATACTTACTTGTATAATATAATCATCCTTATTAAGGTATTGATCAACGTGATTAAATTCAGTGAGCGTACTCGTCCACAATATAAGAGGCACCCGTTTGCCGAAAGCCTGAAAAATATTTCATTTATGTATAGATATTTTCTTATAATAGAGCTTTTTACTAATAGGAACGGAGTGTCTTAACCTAGTGTTAAGGCACAACTAGATTGTAAAATAGGAGCTACAAAATAAGTAATTAAAAATCGCAAAACCGTCAGTATCATTCATAAGTATAAGTCTTATCGGCAGCCTTAGAAAACATAACAAAATTAAAAACTTAAGATATAAAAAGTCTCCGGTCAAGCCGGAGGAAACGAAATTCTATATAAAAAATTAAAAAATACCTAGTGTTAAGACACTCCGTTCCTATTAAGACACTTCCGTTTCCCATTTTGCGCCGTATTCTGAATTCTTTGAATTAATACAAGTTTGGCTATCTTGCTATATGCGGGATACAGCGTGAAGCTAAAGAAAATATGAGTAATGAATGTTAGTCGCAGCACATACGTCTGAAGTTGCGCTTCGTGCCGCAACTAAAGTACCAATAATGACGCGAGCTGCTATACCTTGTAAGCGCGCGCCTGCGCCTCACTCTGGAAGTAGTTCCACAGTTTCAGGTACGAGGCGCGATCCAGTCCCCATTGGTTTTCTGCCATATATTGTTGTATTTGTTGTGACGAGTTCCAACAACGCTCGCTGACCTCGTCCCCGCCCATGTGGAAGATGTCCGTTGTTGTGAACAGTTCTGGAATAAGACACTTTTTTTAGTATCACAATGTATCCCGAGCTTATCCGGGTAGGCAGGGGGAACATGGGAACCTAGACATGTTATGTTTATTTTATTGATGTCATGTATTTTTTATGCGTTAATTTAAAAATGCATGTGCTTTCTGCATTCCACACTTCCAATAGTTTTTTTACTTCACGTATTTATATATTAAGAAAACAAAAGAAAGCATAATTATAATTAATTATAAAATTTACTAATAGAAAAATTGGTGCAAATTACTTCCTAATCACTAAAATTGTCTTTGACTTTAACAAAAAAAAACAAAACAAACCAGCCATATCGGTATATATATCTTGAAGTACATCGTACAGCTCGGGCTTAGTAGGATTGAGTTGACCACACGGCGGCTCCACACAGTACGAGGCCCACGGTTCAGCCTGGAAATTAAATATGTTTTTATTTTTAGTAAAGACTTTTTATTTTTTAGCTATGTGTATAGATGAGTGTACAAGTGTGCGCACTGGGTAGTGTATATAAATATACATCTATTTAGCATTATTTCTAAATATTCCCTTTATATTCAGATGTCATTGTAATTAAGAAGACGTTATTTGATTTTGTTTCCGATAACCGTTTGATTAGGTGGCGGTAGTGTGCTGCGTTTTTACCGGTGGATTTAAAACACAACACACAAACGACACGACACTCGTGTTGATTACATTCTAAAATACTGTTGAGAAAAGTCATTATTAGAATTAGTATTAAAGTAATTATAAATAGAATTGGATTGTGTGATAACAAGAGTTTATAAAATAATTATAAATGCTACACCAATGACTGCTAAGATTCATTATTCATATTTACAAGGGAAGGGCAGTGTTCAAGATTGTGGTAGTTATAGGGGCAGTAAGCTTATGAGTCATACTACGAAGATCTTCGAGCGCATGATCGACTTCGTTCTCCGCCGAGAGTGTATCTTTGAGTCTCAATACGAGTATGGATTTCAGCCAGGATTGGGCACAAAATTTTTGATGAAGGCAAACAGGGAAAAAATTAACGCTCGGCATGTGCATCTACAGAAGTACTTTTTTGTGCCTCGTCAGTCTATCTGGTGGGTATTGCAATCCAATGGGATCCCTGAGGCTTATATTGAGATTATCGGAGATATGTACTACGACTCCGCTTCTATAGTTAGGACTGCGGTTGGCGACACTAAACTTTTCCAGGTTACAGTAGGGGTTCGCCAGGCCTCAGCTCTTAATCCGATCTTATTCATGTATGTTTCAGCCCACATCCAAAACCAGCTTCCAAGGCTGATTTTGTATGCCGTTGATATAGCATTTATTGACGAGAATCGACTGATGCTGAAGCGTAAAGTGAACCTCTGGAAGGGTAATCTTGACGGCCAATTAAATGTGTTGAGAACAGAGTATATGGCCTGCGGAAGCCCCGACTCGAGTACTATCCCTATAGATCCTGAACCAGCTGTTAAGTCTGAAAAGTTCAGGTACCTTGGATACGTTGTGCGCGATTCTGAAGGCATCGATCAAGATGTCTATTGCCGGATAAACGCTGTCTGGGCCAAATGACAGAAGGTGACTGGTATAGTCTACGATGTGATCAACCGCACAAGCTTAAGGGGCTGATATACCCGTTCTTTTATACGGCAACGAATGTTGGCAGCATTATTTTGGCACACTCAGGAGCTTCACGTCAGGGACATGAAAATGCTGAGGTGGATGTGCGGCGTAACGCGGTCTGACCGCATACGTAACACATTCATTCGAGGTAGTCTTGGGGCTCGTAACGTAGCGTCCAGATAAGCTCCGAGAGCGTCGCCTGAGATGATATGGTAACGTTGCCCACCGGCCTAGGAACTATGTCGGATGGAAGTGTCTTGCTATATCAGTCACTGAAGTGAGACCTCCGGGACGCAGAAAGAAGTGCGCAGCGATGCAGGATATGAGAACCAATGGTCTAACCACCGAGGACGTTAAAGGCCGTGCAAAGTGGAGTTGGTTGGTTGCATCGATCAATGCCAAGAGGAAGAAGAATAAGTGTAATTACGTGCGGGAGCTTAAGAGATAATGCATATGTGAGTGTTTAGACATGTTTTCATACGCTTGTTTGTTACCTTGAAGCAGACCGTGAGGCCGGTGTCCTGCCAGCCCTCCCCCACGTGCGCGGGCGCGTCGAACTCCGGCACCACGCGCACGCCGCGCTGCAGCCCGAACTGCACCACCTCGCGGATCGTCTTCGCGCTGTACACCTTCAATGTTGTGTTCATTACAATCATTATCTTATATAAATCAGGTTTTATTTATACTAGAAGAAAAATTAACGCATTCAACTGTACAAAACGCGTTGTCAGCTAAGTTATAAAGCTGGAACCACGCAACGCACGCAATTTTTTTTCAATTTTAAAATATTAAAAATCAGCTCAATTGACAATCTGAAAGCGGAGATAAGTGAGAAAAATAGTTATAGATCCTTAATAATCGATTACAGTACTACGAAAGTAAAATATTTGCAAATTTCAATTAAGTCTAAGTATTTTAACGTACTTATTAGTGCACATAATTACAGTATAAATAAATAAAATATCAATGAATAATTGAAAAAACAAAAAGAAATCGATTTGAATTAAAATCAATCACACGAGTATTTTATATGATAGATGTGACAGATGATTGACATTTTGTCTAATAAATTTAGCATTTTTCGTTTGTTTCGTTGCACTTTGAGTGTTTTCCCGTTTGTTTGATAGTTTCAACGGATGCTGCTTTTTTAGTTCACAACAAATTAACACTTTTAACAAATCTCTAATAACTCAGCTCTCAGATTGCCAAAACTGATAGAATTTTCAAGGAGGGAATCATGTACCTAAATCTATTAAATCATACCATATTCATCTCTATACATTCTGGGCCCAAAAATATATACAATCGTTTCAGTCCGCTTTAGAGCTTGAATTTTATCCCGAGTGAACCACATAACTCGGCGCCTATATAATTTTCTTATATGTCGGTAAAGTTGCAAACGAAGCACTTAACATTTAACTTTGCTCTTATTTCACATTAATGTTTTTGATGACATTATTTTATACTAAAGTGAATAATATTGTCCAACACAATATTGTAGTAATGTGACGTCTATGCATTGAGTGTTACTAGTATATGAGGCGACTGTCTTGTTTCAAGGTTCGTTTAATAGTCTGTTTTTTTTTATTCGACTTGGCTTTACTGCTGTTGACCTGGGATGGTCTTGACAGCGTCCCCGGACGGGAAAAGTCATGTATTAATTATGCACAGCTTTACTACAAAAAGGACGTGTGTGTTTTCGTAAAACACAGCGCACGGCACAGTTTTTGCTGTCTGGTCTTATGTAAGTATCTTTAAGAGTCATGTATGAATTTTTAGTAGCTCTGGCTTGTGGCCGCAGGTACAATATAATTATTATTTCAAGACACGTGGTCCTTACGTATTTCATCTTATCTTTTATTATTAATCACCAACCAAAGTAATCATTCCGCTTAGTAAATAGTGAAAGGAAGAGTAATAAAGTGAAAACCATCTCAGAGTTTGACAGTTCTTTTCAAAGAATGAGTAGTAAATTATCTGTCAATCTATTTACTACACTTAAATAATTAAACCAATTAAAAACAAACTTACTTTACTAGGACTATAAGCACCATATTTACTCAGTTCAGGTTGCCTGGAAGATTCTAGAGGAAAGCTTTGACTGTCCGTTATGTGCCAGTGGAATGCGTTTAACTTTACTAACGCCATTGCCTCTGAAATTGATATTATTATACATTATTATAAGCATCGTGGCTCAAATGAGAGGTTCCCATACAGGAGAATTAAATATTTAATATGTACATTAAAACAAAGTACGGCGTTGAGTTCCGCCACTCAACACGCAACGTCGTAAACGGGATTGGAGTGTCTTATTAACACTTAGTTCTCAGTTGCCCTCTGCCTACCCTGCTATGTGCTTGATACAGCCTGAAACTAGTAATATATTTCACGCTGTATAGTAAAACATGTTTTACATAGTAATCGTCTCGAATTTTACTTCATATGTGTAAAAAAACCTATCAGCTTCACGCTGTATCCCACACGCAGTAAGGTAGATAGAGGGAAACTAAGTGTTAAGGCACTCCGTTCCCCACTTTCCGCAGACTTCTGGAGGCATTGCGTGTTGAGTGTCGGAGCTCAACGCCACGCTTTACTTCGACACCAAAGCAAAAAAATAGGAATATCGCCACGACTGGCCTTGAAAAAACCTATCTCACTGATTAGTAAACAATATTTCTTATTACTTTCCAAGACAAGTTTAAAAAATTATTTATAGTTATTTTAAAACATCTTAACATAAAATTTTATCACTGGTTGGGAACCAGTGGTCTAAAAGAATGGATGGCGCGTGGAGAACGAAATGTCTTAACGATGAGTTAATTTTGTCCATCCCGCTATATGCGATAAACTTACCTATGGTATCCTTAATAACGTCGACCTCAATAAAATTTCTTGCAGTGTCCAAAAGAATACCCCTGTATGGATATACTGGTTTATCATCAATTGAAGCATCGCGTGCGATCTGTAAAATAATGATTATATATTAAGAAAAATGAGGAATAAAATGGGGAGTGTCTTAACACTAGGTTCCCTTTGCCTACCCTGCTATGTGCGGGGTACAGCGTGAAGCTGATTTTAATTTTAAAATTATCAGAAAGGACATCTCCATTTTTATAAATCATCAAATAACGACCAAGAGCAGCTCTATAGTGTAGGTATATGATCCTTTTTTCTATACAAAAATACATATATAAATAATAAAAAAAATAAACCTATTATTTACAAAAATATAAATAAAAAATAATCAAAAAGATCTAAATGTTTGTATGTAAATGTTTATGTTAATTAAGTACTTTGTGGATATAAAAGGAAACTTTGATTTAATTTACATAATGAGTGGCAGGTTTTTGACAAAGGCGTTTGGTACATCTCATTAACCCCGGATCTGTATCAGTCTTTATGAATACTTTATTAATATTGAATATTGATGTTTTGTTTATTTTTCTTATCACACAACTTCTCTTTCTTCTTACATTCTTACTTACTTGTTTCTACTTATAACAGGGTAGGCAGAGAGAGTAACTTGATGTTAAGGTACTCCGTTCTCCCCTACCAATAACATTTAGTCTACTGTAATAAGTCGATTAAATGTTCGTTTTTTTTCTCTTATTGACAACACAAAAGAACAATATATATTTAAACAATATATAAATATAAATTCTTCTTTTTTATACCTTCTTTGTCAAAGGAATTAATAGGCTACAGACTTACAGCACAAAACACAAAATAATAATTTTGCTAAGTTTCTAAATAAAGTATTGATTGATTGGACATTGATCGTGACGATTTTACTTTTGGATGTAACTACCATATAATCGATATCGGGCTCTATTTCATTATAAAGATAAATAAGTATAAAAAATAATAAATTATCCTCTCCACTCTAAAAAAAAATAATAGGACAAGTGAAACATAAACAAATAATACGTAGTATAGATAATGTCGAGATTTATTTGTACATCTAATCTATCAAATTCAACCCAATTTTACTTAATTACCAAATTGATTAGTAATGTTTGTTAATAAATCGAATAAAAAATCGATAAGTTTATGTATATTTTCCATTTTTAATAATAAATACCGACAAATAATTTTTGTTTTTATTATAAATTTTCTTTCTTATACGTATGTGGGAGGCCTGTGTGGAGCAATATAGCGGCATTTGACTGAAATGCGATAATTTTGGTCCGACCCCAACTCTAAGGAAGGTTTGTATTAATATCTCTGGTAGACAAAACGTAGCACTGAGTACCGGAACTCAAAACGGAATGTTTCTAAAATTGGACGGAAAATTTGCAACGGAGTGTTTTAGTTTTACATATCCTCCTATGGAAAAATACCGTAAGATTACAAAGCTTAAAGTTTATATATAGAAAGCAAGTGACCGTTTAAATCTACGACTAATGTAATGTATTTGTTAACTAAAATCATGTATTGTTTTATTTTCTGATCATATTAAAATATATTGAGACTTGAAAGACAAATTCTAACGATGCACATTCTACGCTGAGAACTAGCCATCGTGGTGCAGTGGAACAGCATCTAACTATAAACGCGGCAGTTGTCGGTTCGATCTCTACTCAGAGTAATGATTATACATAAATTATTTTGATTTCCCAACTCTGGTAAGACAAAGCACAGAGTGACTTCTACGACTCAACATAACACAGGACAGATACACGAATGTCATGTCTTGAGTGTAGATTCTCTGCCTGCTCTGCTACTCAGTATGAAACGGTACTTTCTTTTCGCTTTTAATCTCGTATTCTTAAATCGCTCTCAACTTTGAGATCGATCTTGAGAGCGACCTTGATATGTAGTTTTAATAATAAACGGCATCTTAAGATCGGTTTCAGAGTTCAGAGCGATTTATAAAACGGGCCTTAATAATCATCTGCAGTTTTATTTGACTAAGTTTTTTTAAACTTCACGTTAATCCAGCCCATGACAGGGTACGCAAAGGGAACCTGGAAACCTAGTGTTAAGACAATCCGTTTTCTTTAAGCATCTTCCGATCCCCATTTTCCACCGAATATTAAATATTTTATTCCCCCATGTTAGGAATAGAACCCACAACTCTTCCGCCTGCTACTGCGTCACGACAGGCTGTAAAGGTTAGATAATAATACAAAAATCCCCTAAGAGTAAACTGAACGATTAATTTATTTATCTCCGTTCGAAATAAGGAGAGGTATCCATATTAAACGTTGTTATGCAAATACTCCATGTCAATGATCGCTAACCGGTTTGTATGATGCCAAAGAACGCTTCAATGTCCTCGTCGATTAATAATTTTACTTTGTATAAGGATGATATGAAATATCCAGAATTCATTTTCAAAATATTAAGTAACTATCGCGTATGCGATATGGCTGTGGGTTCGATTCCCTCTGTAGGGAATGAATCTTTTTCATTTCCACGCTTTGATACCTTGACAAGACGCGGTGTTGAGTTCCGCCACTTAAACGCGATGTCTTGAAAATTTTAGGGAAAGTGAATGTCTTGATACTAGGTTCCCCCTGCCAACTCTGATAGCAGATAACCTCATAGAGAAGAGGGATGCAAATGTTAAAATATGACGAAGACGCTCCAGGAGAAACGAAGAAAGAACGAAATTAAAAACGAAATCTTTTTAGGATTCTTACTAATGTCTGCACTAAAAGAAATTAAATCAACATTTAATTAACATAAATACGCTAAATATAATAAAATTATAGATTTATAGATTTTTTATAGTTAAGACAATAACAATTTTTTGACAAAAAACTCACTTCAACCGGATCCAATAATAATAAACTAACCAAACTTATCCTCAAATACCCTTGAAGTGTATCCTTCCCAATAAAAAATAAAATCATCAAAAGCTGTTGGCGTGATATTGAGTTATTCGTCCAATGTCGCGCACATACTTAATGCAAAAGAGACGGAAAATTGTTAACTTAAATGTAAAGAATTGGATTATGATCTAAAAAATTAGTTATTTTAGAATACCAAAAATCAGCACAATTGACAATATAGAAACGGAGGAAAATGAGAAAAATTGTTTTAGATGCTTAATAGATATAAATAATCCATTGTAGTACTACGAAAATAAAACATTTGTTCATTTCATCTCTTTACATTCTGGGCCTTAGAATGTATCGTTTCTGTCTCCTATAAGACTTATTTGATTTTCTCGGGAAGCACTATCTTCCAAATAAAAAATAAATTATCAATATCGGTTCACCCAGTCAAAAGTTCTGAGTAACAAACATAATAAAAAACAGTCTAATTGATCAAATATCCTCCTCCTCCTCCTTTTACAAAAACAAAATTACAACAAGATTAAAAACTAAAGAAATTCATAAAAATATAAGATCAAAGAAAAAAATATAATAAAAAATCTACGTGTCGAAGTATTTATAAATGTCATACCTAATTTACATAAAATTTAGTCTAAATTCATATAAAAGATTTTTTTATTTTTCTTCTTTTGAGAGCGTCCAGTGGATTATTTTTTTACATTTTATTGTGCTTAGAAGTCGAACAAAATTAAGTATAATATTATCAGTAATGCAGCATGCAGGTACGCAGAGGGAACCTAGGGTAAAATATGGTCATTCCTCCGAGGGGGGATCGCATCCACAACTCTCGCATTTACAGTTGTTGTCGCTATTCTAATGCGGCACAATGGTTTCAATAATCTTAGAAAACAATATTATGCCATCGTTATATTTATATACAGTCAAACTATCTGACTGAAAAAAAAAATAAGAGCAAAATTCGGCTAGGTTTTTTTAATTAATGGAAAATGAATTACGAAACTATTTATAATTTTCTTAACAACATGTTTTTCGTGTCTATTACATATTGGAAATGTATAAAGATTTTTTTATTTAGCTTTACGCATTTTTCTGCAAACCAGAATGCAGAAAGAATACTGCGTGTGAGTGAGTGGGATTTAAACGACGACTGTCTTAGGCTCGTATTTTATAAATCACCCTCAACTCTGAGATCGATTTTGAGAGCGATTAATAAATACTGGCCTTAATATCCTACAGCGAGACGATGGAAATAGTATAACAAAATATTAAAAAAAATAGTGACACATTAAAAAGTGTTTCGGTGGACACGATAGCAGTAGGTTCATATTTGCCTCAAATAAAAATATATATTATAAACCTGGAATACAAATAAAATATATAATAGCGACTGCAAACGCGACGGTTGTGGGTTCCATTTCCACTCAGGGCAATGAAATGAAAGAATGAACAAAAATAAAATAACTTACCAACAAATGTTGTTTTATATCATCAAACACAATCAATTGTGACAAAGTTTCCAAACCATTCCTTAAACCAAAGAAGTTGTCAGCTCGTATGGTGGCATTGATACGTTCGTTGGACTCGGGGGATACTCGTACAATATAACTTTCGTCGAGATCCAGGGAAAATTCTAGAATAGTAATTATAATAAATAGTAAACATAATTAAGACAGAAAATCTAGTATTAAGACATTCCGCGCTCCGTCGCTTGGCGTAGCCTAACGCCACGTTTTATCTTGCCAGCGCGGACCGGGAAAGTATATGTATTACATATAATTTGTATATGTAAAATTATATACATTTACCCGAATGTTTCCCATCAAATAATATAAAAATTATCAATAATGGCTTCCGAAATTAAAACGGAAATATATGTATAATTCGGACGGAAAGTTAATAAGTCTGTATGACATAATAAAAAAATGCTTCACGTTGTATCTCACATACGAGTCCAGACACTCCGTTCCACACGCACTGCCTAATTTTTGGAACAATGCGTTTTGAGGATGGAACTATAACGCGCGGTTGTAGGTTCGAATAGTGTCAAGGCAAAATGCGGCGATGGCTCCGCGGGTGCGGGATACAGCGTGAAGCTGATTTATTTTATTTATTTTACTAATCTGAACAATACAAGAGTCAAAAAATATTTGTAGAAACAAAAACCCCGACTGTATCAAGGTAACAAGCCCAATAGTTCATTAGGATTAACAGTCGGGACCTCTTTAAATTATGCGGGGTTCCTGGTAAAGATATTATTGATTGAAGAATTACTTATAGGTCCCGACTGTTAATCCTAATAAACTATTGGGCTTGTTACCTTGATGCAGTCGGGGTTTTTGTTTCTACAAATATTTTTTATTTTTTATTTTTTTGTTAGAATTTATTATGATAATGATAATCATGATATACCTTTTTCAAAACCTGAAATTGAGCTCTTGAATTTGATACCCATATTGTAGTATTCGAAACAAATTTTTTTTTCACTATTAGTCCAATGGCGTACCACAGCCGCCATGATTATTTTTTATTAACGTCACCTATCTAAGAACACTTGGGCTGCTAAAACGAATCTAACGATACCTCAAATATGTAAATCCGTTCAGCGGTTCTGGAGATACGAGGTAATAAAGAATATTACATACATACAAGATACGCGCGAAAAACATAACCCTTCCTTAGCAGTCGGGAAAAACGGTCAAGCAGTTTAGGTAATGAAGCATACCAAAAAAAACACATACATATACATAATAACATACATACACTTGAAAAACATTACCCTCCTTCTGACGTCACAACTGGGTAAAACTGATACTTTAATACGATATACAAAAACTTGTTCTGTCACAGGGAAAGTGCACAAGTTTACAAATCAAGGTCGCTGGTACAATCTGTATAATATTTTCATTACATTACTAGTAACGTGTAATGTAACGTAATGCAGTTATGTTGAATAAAAGCTTTTGTTTGTCCGATCTGATCTCCGGAACAGTTGAAACGATTTTTATGGTACTTTTATTGAATAAAGAAGGGGTCGTGGAGCAGCATATAGGCTACGTTTTAATTTATTTATAACAAATATAGATACACTTTTCTCTATGATCTAGATGAGTTCAATTAACACTCATTTCAGAGATATTGCTACTAATGTGGCGGGACTCAACGCCACGCCATGACTTTTTAGACAAAATAAAAAAAGTCTCTATAATTATTAGTGATCTACGGTACCAAAGCGGTGGTACATCGCCTTAGCTAGCATAAACATTAGGTACTTATTATCTGCATAAATAATATATAAAGCTCATAATTTGTGCATATTCTTTTGTCGTTTTTTTTTTGTGTTGAATATAGCACTTATAAATCTTTGAAGAATTATATGTTTAGTATCCAAGCTTCAGCTTTACACTTTATCCCGTAAATACCAAAGTAGACATATCTGTCTAGGCTAGGTTCTATCGAATTAGATTTATTTATTTACAGTTTATTGTGCTCAATTTAATATTTAAAAATAACATAAAAGAAAAGAGCAAAAATATTAAATTTGATTTCGTCTAAAACAGCGGTTCTTACATAAATATTATAATAATTAAATAATTGGAAACCCAATTGTTATCTAAATTTAGTATGTAGGTTTTCTTCGAGGTTCCATAAAATTCACGGAAACGAAATTGCGTGTAAAAACGAAGTTTAGAAAGTGAAACTAATATGAGCATGTTATTTCAACGGAACTCAACTCCACGCTTTGCCTTGACACCTGAGCGAGGAAATTAAAATAATTCGTTTCCCCGAGTGGGAATTTTTTAAACAGTTGTTTTTGATAAAAATGATATGCTTTTATTTATATATAAATTTGTTCTACTTAAGATGCTATGGTTTAATTTTTTAAATATAACACAGTTTTATCTTTAAATAACTTGCAATATATTCACTACACGCACAGCTAAAATTGTTTATATATATATATATATATATATATATATATATATATATATATATATATATTATTAAATATAGCAACATCCACAGGCTCACAGATGCCCTTTTGATGTTATATTGTTTATATAAAAATAATTAAACAAATAGTTCAAGCCTACGTTATGGTATTAGAGCGACAAACGTACAGATAATATTTTAACTAATAATACAGAGAGGCGCGGTGTTTGGTTCCAACACTCAGCACGCAATTTCTCTATAATCAAGGGAACCTAGTGTTAGGATATTGCGTTTCCACTTTAACGCAATATCCTAACACTAGGTTTCCGTTGCCTAGCCTGTTATGTGGGAAAAATGTGAAACTGTAAAAATGTCTAGTAACATCTGCCTTGAGGCGAAAATTGAACCTACAACTCCGACTTAGACTCCGTCACTCTGTCACTAACAACACACAGCAGCTTTTAAATAATTATTTTTAAAAACGTTTATAAAATTATGTACTTTATATATGTTCTAGGCGCACGGCTTAAAATAATTTTAACGTTAAAATTTGCTTAAACGTCATAAGTAAAAATCTATTGAAATTAACTTTGACGAAATATTAAGTCGCAATCCATTGAAGAATCAAGAAGGCAAAGGTTAAGGACTCCGAAAATGAAAGTTTCTCAATAATTTGACATATATGTCATATAGATACATAGTATACTAACGTCTCTAAACTTATTGTTATATTATAACCAAGTAATAATTTTTTTACATAAATTGTAGCCTATGGGTGATTCTAATGTGTAATCTAGATGATTGTAAAGTTTTATCTAAATCTGTTCAGTAATTTTTGCGTGAAAGTAGAACAAACATTCATCCTCACAAACTTTCACATTTATAATATTAATAGAGAGTCCAACGTGGCTTCGCTCGCTTAAATTATTTTTGTATAATAATAATATTATTATTTTTCAAGAAAACTTTTTTTTTAAAAAAAAGTATCCTTTGTTCTTTCTTATACTTCTAAGAATATACATATCTACAAAGTTCCATAATAATCGGGTTCAGTAGTTTTGGCGTAAAAGTTTAACAAACAAACTTACATTCACATTAATAATATTAGTATAATATTCCTACCTTAGTTAATAAAAAATCTTTTTTTTCCTGGTGATTTATATTATGTGTTATTTTAACTTTAACAGAATGATTAATTTCTCTACTATTTCACTTTCTAAATCAGATAGACTAAACGAAGATATGAACATAAATCACTAACTAACCAGTATTTTATATACATTGGTAATTTACAAACTCAAAATTATTTCAATATGTACTGTAGACGCCAACTTAGAAAAGGATAATAAGAATGCTTCGTCCAGTAACATTGGTCACGATACGGTCAGTTTAAAACTAATGGCTTGTATGAAACAAGTCACGAGATAAGAAAATACTAACAGGTATTATTAAGCATTTTTTTTTTTTGCTTCACGCTGTATCCCGACTGCAACAGGGTTGACAGAGAAAATCTTGTGCTCAGGTAATCCAATCCCTACGCACCGCCCATACGTATTGAATTGCGGAACTCAACGCCGCTATTTTTAAATAGTACTTGTATCTTATCAATTTTTTTTTATTATACGTAATATTAAAATTGTACTCAAATATGTTAATTAGCTTACAATTTCTATTAAATAAAAGCATTTGTACCATTTGTTGTGAAAGCAGTTCAATGATGAATAATATAGTTGACAAAATATTTAAATATACTGTCATATCATAGTACATTTCTTTAAATATTCGTAAGGTATGTTATTCAACTTTCACTTTATTTAAATAGAACAAAATTATAATTAGAACATAAAAATATTTTAAAAACATGTTTGTATATAATAGTGTAGAATGCTTTATAAAATTATTTCATATAAAATCATTTATTTCATATTTTTAGTTATTTTATTTTATTATCCAATTTAGAGCAACAATTTAGATAAATAGAAGATTTCATAAAAGAAAAAATATATGAAAAATTTACATACTGTATCGAAAAAAATCTTGACGTAATACATACGTCCTCTACATAATATGTCAAGAATTTTAGCCATGATCACAAAAAGTTTTAATAAATAACGTTTTCCCTTACCTTTTAAATCTGGGTTTTCGTTAACAAGATACACGTATACGGCTTTGCCAGTGAACTTGGGCGATAAGCCTTTTGGAACGGCTTTGGCTATTAAGTTCTTGAATCGCTGTAAAAAAAAATATTACGCTTTTTTAACTTTCATTATATCTTTATGCATCTACTACATTATATTGGTATAAATATATTGGTTTATTTAATTTTTATAGCTTCACGCTGTATTTCCCACTTAACAGGGAAGACAGATTGAACGTGGGGAAGTTAAGACACAACGTTCCCTTTAAGACACTTCCCCTTCCTACTTTCCGCCGAATTCTGGAGGCGTTTTTCAGTACCAGAGCGAGGAAATGAAAACGCTTCATTTAAGAATTGAACCCACATTCGTCGCGTTTACGGCAAAATGTCATGTTATACAAAGCTTTGTATAAATTTTCATAAAACTTGTCATAAAGAAATTAATTAACTAAAAAATACTATCTAATTCCCGACTGCTAAGGAAGGGTTATGTTTTTGGCGCGTATCTTGTATGTATGTATTATTCTTTATTACCTCATATCTCCAGAACCGCTGAACGGATTTACATAATTGAGGTATTGTTAGATTCGTATTAGCAGCCCAAGTGTTCTTAGATAGGTGATGTTAAATAAAAACAATCATGGCGGCTATGGGACGCCATCGAACTTAGTGAAAAAAAAAATCATTTCGAATACCACAATATGGGTCTCAAATTCAAGAGCTTACTACGAAGATTTCAAAAAAGTATATCATGATTATCATTACCATAATGAATTCTAACAAAAAAGTGAAAAATAAAAAAATATTTCGGGACCTATAAGTAATTCTTCAATCAATGAAATCTTTACCACGAACCCCGCATAATTTAAAGAGGTCCCGACTGTTAATCCTAATAAACTATTGGACTTGTTTATTTTCTGTTTAGTTTTATGCAGTCGGGGTTTTTGTTTTTACAAATATTTTTTTATTTAGTTATAAATTTTATCCTTATGTCTAATATCTTACATAAAATAAGTATACCTAATGATAAAAAGCATATTTAAATAAATAAAAAAAACTCACCCGACCAGCTGCATTCATCAAGTCATCTGACCTTCCACTGTTCTTGATCTGTATTTCTATATTGTTTATGTTTATTTTGGACAAGAAACGACCTAAATCTGTCTCTCCTGTTGGTCTGGGCCACAGCACACCTATAGAGTAAAAAGTCACTTTCATCTTTCAAAATAAATTATAGTTAGTATATAGGTAACGAAAATCATAAGCACAAGCGTTTTGGGCTGAATCCCCACTCGGGGGAATGAAATATTTAATATTTTCTATCACTCAACAGGTAATTTCTCGAGAAGGGGGCGGAAAGTTGGGAACGGATATGTCTTAATGGGAACGGAGTGTCTTAACAGTAGACTTGCAGGATCCCTACGCGTACCCTGCTATGTATGGGATAGAGCATGAAGCTAAAAAATTGACTTTTATTTGGATTTTATATAATATTTAGTTCAATTAATAGTAACGTATGAGTGGTATGAATGGTGGAACACATATGTTATTTTAAAACCTACTTTGATGAATCACAAGAGATGAGCATCTCTTGTGATTTAAATCAATCATCTATACACATTGTCATGGCAACGCGTATTATACGCGTCAGTTGGTTCTCTAGTTTCAAAGTAACTGCAGCCCATGAATAAATTATTACAGGATAAAGATGCTTCACATTGATAATCGTGACGAAGTTAAGGATACAGACAGTATAAAAATACGGTATAGAATAGGTAGGCTATTTCATATTATTATTATTATTTATTATTTTCAGAGGCCAGTCGTGGCGCAGCGGCACGAAGTGTGACTGTAAAACCGACTGGTTGTGGGTTCGATCCCCACTCGAGGAGACGAAATATTTACTTAAATTTATATTTCCATTTCTTCGCTCTGGTGTCGAGGCTAAGCGCGGCGTTGAGTTCTGCCACTCAACACGCAATGCCTCCAGAATTCGGCAGAAAGTCCAAACTTTAAAGGCATTATCAGGATCATTCAATCCATTTAGAATCAAAATCATATTTTATTTAAAAGAAAAATTTACAAAAAAAAAACATTAATAATCCAAATACGTAATACACATGAGTTGTACATCAATTCAAGTCAAATCAGCTTCACGCTGTATCCCCCACAAAGCAGGGTAGGCAGAGGGAACCTAGTGTTAAGACACTCTGTTCCCCACTTTTTGTTTTTTTTTTATGGAAAAGGACATGGCAAACTCACGTTCGGGTCACCTGATGGTAAGTGACTATTGCCGCCCACGACCCCGTGCAACATCAGAGGAGCTACAGGTGCGTCGCCGGCCGACAAGGTGGGTTGGGCGCCGGAGCCCGGCATTACCTGGTGCGAAACGCAGTGGCATAAAGCCACTACTTCACGCCTGTTTTAAATGCCGGGGGTGGTAATGATCCGGTCGGGTCTGCCCTTGCGTGTTGCCATTGCTGGCGACGCGACTCTACCACACGTACTTTAGTCGCCTCTTACGACACCACCAGTACCAGGATGATCCTATTCTAGGCCGGGATCACACGGCTCAAACTTGCCGCCGAGTTCTGGAGGCATGGTGTGTTGAGTGGCGGAACTCAACGCCGCGCTTTTCCTCCACACCAGAGCAAAGAAATGAAAGTATAAATGTAAATAAATATTTTATTTCCTCGAGTGGGGATCGAACCCACAACCAGTCGATTTTACAGTCACACTTTGTGCCCCTACGCCACGACTGGCCTCAATATTTGTAATTTAATTATTTTTATTTTTAGTAAGAAATAATGTACTTTGAGTACGCAATTAAAACTCACCGTATTGATTACAGAACATCTTGCACGCTTCGAGGGATAGAGCCGGTTCCGAGTCCTCGGGGTTATGCTTTAGTTTCACACATTTGCTATCCTCGCACTGCCACCGCCATACCGGATGGTCTTTTGTATTTACACTGTTCAAATAGAAAATAAATTTTTATCTATACATATGAAGCCAGTCGTGGCGCAGGGACCTGTGTCCCTGTGCCACGACTGTGTGACTGTAAAATTGACAGGTTGTGGGTTCGATCCCCACTCGAGGAGACAAAATATTTACTAACATTTATATCTTCATTTCTTCGCTCTGGTGTCGAGGCAAAGCGCGACGTTGAATTGCGCCACTCAACACGCAATGGCTCCAGAACTCGGCGAAAAGTTGGGAACGGTGTGTCTTAACACTAGGTTCCCTCTGCCTATCCTGCTGTGTGCGGGATACAGCGTGAAGCTGATTTAATTTTTTATTTTAATCTATACTTATAGTAAAATTGTAACAGATCGATGTCTGTATATGAAAAATAAATCAAATGAACTATTACCGGGGGCTTTTATTAATGTAATAGAACTCAAAACATCGATGTTTTAATTTTTTGTCTGTTTGTCTATGGGTTGGTTCACGCTAATCTCAGAAACGGTTTAACCCATCTCAATGCAGTGTTTACTACTATTGGATTTTTCGCTTAACATTTTGTGTTTATTTTATTGCAATCGGTTCATAAATAAAAAAGTTATATCAATTTAAATTATATTGCTCGACAAAATTGCTACTTGCAAAAGGAGTTATTTTATAACTGTTTTATTGAATTGGCTAAATCTTTAGTTTTTGATGTTTTGTTATTTGAATTTGTGAAATGTTCTTTTGTATAGTGATAGAGAAAAAAAATCAGTTAAGTACGAGTCGGACTCGTGCACCAAGGCTTCCGTCCCAAGTTCAGGATTGTAGGTCTACTGGGAAAAGGAAGTACAACTTACTTAACTTTACATACTTAAGTCCTTCCTTCTTCCTGACATTAATCCCGGCTATTTGCCAGGGTCTGCCTTCCGTCCTAAAGACCGTGCAAAGTGGAGTAGGTTGAGTACTACTCCACTTTGCACGGTCTTTAGCGTCCTCGGTGGTTAGACCATTGACTCTCATGTTCTGCATCACGACATCCAACCAGCGCTTCCTTCGGCGTCCGGGAGGTCTTACTCCAGGGACTGACATAGCAAGGCACTTGCATCCGACATAGTTCTTAGGCCGGCGCGTAACGTGACCAAACCATCTCAGGCGACGCTCTTGGAGCTTAACCGCTACGTCACGGACTCCAAGACTACCTCGAATGAATGTGTTACGTATGCGGTCAGACCGCGTTACGCCGCACATCCACCTCAGCATCTTCATTTCCGTGACGTGAAGCTCCTGAGTGTGCCGAGATAGTGCTGGCTAACATTCGCTGCTGTATAAAAGAACCGGTCTTATGATGCTCTTGTATATCAGACCCTTGAGTTTGGGCGGTATCCTGCGATCGCAGACCACACCAGTGACCTTCCGCCACTTGGACCAAGCGTCGCTTATCCGACTATAGACATCGTGATCGATGCCTCCAGACTCGTGCATAACGGATCCAAGGTACCTGAACTTTTCCGACTTAACGGCTGGTTCAGGACCTATACGGATAGTGCTCGAGTCCGGGTTCCCGCAGGCCATGTACTCGGTCTTCGACACATTTAGTTTAAGACCGCCGAACTTTACAAAAATAAGTTTGTAGTGATTTTTTTCAATGAAATATCTATAAATGATTACTATTCAATCTTTCCTTTATTCAATCAAATAAAAAAGATCAATTTTTACTTTATCTCTGAGTTTCATCTAATAAGTTGTTCCGTACCAAATTTCAAGATTATGAATTCACGGAAAGTATCTTGTACTTTTGATTCCCTTGCGAATTTCGAAAATTTGTGGCATAAACGGCTGTATCTTTTGATTGCGTTGGCTAAGAAGTTTGATTTTTTTACAAAAATCTAAGGCAAGGGACAGTAGACCTGAGTGTTTGATATAAATTTCACTGATACCTCCACGCGTTTCTAACGAAAAGGGTCTTGATAGACAGACGGACAGATAGACAACAAAGGGATCCTATAAAGATTCCGTTTCTTCCTTTCGAGGTACCGAATCCTAAAAATAATATTGTATGATGATAAAAACACCAAGATTTCAAGATTTAGGACTTGATGTCTATGTTTTATACATCAATTATATTTAGGCAATTTGGAAAGGTTATATTATTTTATGGTTTATAAACGGCTGTAATATTTTGTTTGTAACTATCTATGCTTACATACAATAAATTGAAGATCTGTGTATATAGTAAAGTCAAATCAGCAACTTTATTGACAAGTACAATTGCAAATTAAAAAATGCCTCCAGTAATAGTTATGATTTTGTTATAAGTATTGATGGATAAAAGCTTAAAACGGTCGAAATGTTTTCAGTTTCACACTGCTAAAAGAAGATTTAGGGATGCAAAAGGAATCTAGCGTTAAAACGACAGTGATTCTCACTTTTACGCAACTTTTAGAGACAATTAATAGCGGAACATAATACCGCCTCTTTTTTTTATTTGTTCTAGGGTCACGCTGTATCCCGCACAAGGGAAGCAGAGGGAAGCTAGGAACCTAGTGAGACATTGCCTGTTGAGTCGCGAAACTCATCGTGCTTTGCCTCGTTACCAGAGCGAAGAAATGAAAATATTGAATATATCATGTCATCGAACGGGGATCGAATCCACAACCTGCCGCGTTTCCAGTCGCACGCTTGTGCCAAATTGACTTCAAAAGAATGGAAAGATACATTACTTTATTAATATTGATAAAGATAATAACTGATACTGATAAAGATAAATATTAATTATTTTTCCTACAACAAAATCGATAAATGCATGAAGATTTAAATATAAATGACTAATGGCATTTGAGTACCTACGTATTGTTTGTACGAGGATCAATAATATTATTAAGCATACAACAAGTATAGACTGTGTTACTGAGTAGGTATACTCGTATGTCGGGTATTGTGCTTTATCAGTGTAATCGATATAAACACTTGTCGATAGTATTGATAACGTGCGCTATTTAAGAGACAAATGATGAATAAAAAATGCTGTGGGTCTGATAGTATTTGAAAATAAAAATAATATAAGGTTTAATTTGAATAAATTAACTATTAGAGAGGATTGGGAATCTAGTGTTAGGACACTCCGTTTCCATTAATACACTTCCGTTCCCCACTTTCCGTTGAATTATGTAGGCAATGCGTATTGGAGTAGCGGAACTCAACGCCGCACTTTATCTTGTTACCAGAGCGAGGAAATGAAAATATTAAATATTTAATTTCATTGATTGAGAATCGAACTCACAAGCTGTGGACTTTACAGTCGCAGTTAACTTGTACCCCTGGGTTGAATTGAGTAAAGAAAATTGAAAAATAAATTTAAATAAAAATATAAATAGGATTTTTTGATTACCATAACATAATTATAAAGTATGTATATAGAGTGGGAAATCTTGTTTAAATCGGTTTACTGCCGGCGCCCTTTAAAAACGCTGTCATGGATTATACCTGACTAATACTGTCACTTATTAAGTTAAAATAACTCAATTCTTGAGAACAGCGCAAAGTAATATTCCTTTACAGTTTGTAGGTGTATACGAACTAAGTTGAATAAATATAAAAAAATGATTTTTTCACAGCTCCAAGGGAGAGTAGACCTGAGTATTTGATATAAATTACAGCTCGACACTTCCACGCGTTCCTGATAAAAAGGGTCTTAACAGACGGATGGACGAACGGACAAAGTGGTCTTTTAAGGGTTAAGTTTTTTCTTTTCTAGGCACGGAACCCTAAAAAAATAATAGTCAGTACTTTTTATTTATTACATAGAACATTTATGTTTGATAACCTTTTATTATTATATTTGTCGATCATTGTATCAATTTATCTGAAAGTATGTTTTACCCCAGAATCCTTCTAGATATCATCACATAGACATCTCGTCGCGATAAACATCAGGTATATTTTAACCTGAACATATAAAGTACTCACAATATTGGACCGATTATATCGCGTTGCAGTCGAAAGATCAAACTCAAAGAAAAATATTATCTATACATATAATAAAATAGTAAAAATACTCTGTCTGTTCATTTAGTATTTTTTTACCGAAATGGATAGACCGACACTTAAAAATAATAATAGAAAGCAATTTTTTTTCTTATTTTTTGTTTGTCTGTTGTATGATAACTCTTATCTCCGAAAGCACTTAGCTGATTTACTTAAAATTTTCACTAATTGCTTTGTTTTAAAACACATACAAACACAGCAAAACATTTAAAATTTGTTATATTAAAATTGGTTCATTCAAAAGTTATCGTCGCTTGAATAATTCAAGGCATGAGTTTGCCTCCAAATATGTAGCAATCTGTACTTAAAAAAAAATCTATTCGTAAACGTCTGTACATCGAAAATATTATAAAAAAAGAGCCAGGGTATTAAAGAATAATCCATATCCAGAATTTTTGGTAATTAGAAATTACGAAATTATGGAAGTTACTACCCCGATACAATGTGACAGCAGGCCTAAAGTCTCTTTACAGAGATTACACAGCCCGCGTGCGAGTAGGAGCAGGCATGTCCCCCAAAATTCGGCGGAAAGAGGGAAACGGAGTATCTAAGCACTAGGTTCCCTCTATCTACCCAGTTGTATGCGGGATACAGCGTGAATCTGATTTACTAAATGTTAGGAGAAGTCAAAATGCAATGGTGAAACTGTATTTAAATCTAACCGATTCGCAATCGTTTCTAAGATTAGCGTGAAAAATGTGCCAAAACCAACTTACCATTGAAATATAATGAATAAACATATTATATTAAAATATAACTTTTCCCGCCACATTTTTTCTAAATTATCTGAAACAAAAAAAATAAAATTAGTTTGTACTAAATATGTATACCTACCTATATGTCTATTAATTGCTGTAAAACTAGCTAAGCTGTTTTATTGAATTGGATGAAACTTTAGTTGTCAATGTTTACATATTGTCAAAAAAATCATGAAACTTCAGATTAGTAAATAATTATTAAGTAATTCAAGCGGGCGAAGCAGTGAACGAGTCGCTAGTATAATATATTTTTCACATAATGGCTACTAGAGTTCCGACTTCCCTAATATATATATGGTATAGTACGCTTTTCAACGTTACAAAAAGAAGCCTGTGAATAACTACTTAATTTGAATAAAATTCTTTGACTTTGATAATATTTAGCGATACATCTTTTCACTTTCTGCCCCTCATTATGTACTACGTGAAAATACAAAAGTGTAAAAACAACCTTCATTTCGCACAACAGTTATTGAATCAACGGAAAAGAAGTCTAGACAGTTCATATCGATTTTTCCTCGAACCAGTTAAATTTTATTTTGTTTTGTTTATAATAAAATATCCAAACTGTGTAATAAATGTAATATGTAAGTCAAGTAAGGACATCTATTACTAATATTAATAACAAATTATATCAAACAGGAAATATGGACATATTAAAAGTTCTGAACGCCATATTACTTATTAATTAAAAATTAAATTAAATTAATTTGAATACATTTCAACAGTGTTATATATTTTTATCTATATAATGCGATTAGTTATGGTATACGAGTAGGTCTAATTTCTATTAGATTAATTGAAATCTGAACCTTAGGTATTCGGACCCATTAACGCAAATAAATCTTTCTATAATCCTATAAGACACTCATCAAATTACAGTTAAGTACCTATCTAATATAATTTGTACAGCTATTACGTATATAACACCGCTGGCCCCCCTTCGCTATGTTATTGAAATTATAAAAACTATATCTGCTTTAATATGTTACATCCTAATAATCTGGATAGAACGAGAGGATATATAAATATATCAAAAGCAAATAACATTATTTGACATTTGTCCACTTAAAGTAAAAAAAACTAGCAAAAAAGTTCACTGACTCAAACTAATGTTGTTAAACATTGTTATTTGTATTAAGAAAATGTTCAATAAGTAATAACATATTAAAATGTACTGTATTACAACAATATTAAGATCTATTATTGTGATATTATTAAATAAATTCAATGCGAAACGTGTTCAAACGTACCTCAATCAGCGCAACGACCACTCGACGTAGCGAATGCCGGCACAGTGACATACGTACTTGTTTAAATATAGATGTATTTTCCCACCTAATTTACTTTTAAAGATGTCAAACGAGTTATTTATTGTTTTTTTTTTATTTTACTTATGTTAATAAGGTTCTTAATTTCTATGACATTTTGCATAATACTTTATGACAAAATAAAAAATATGAACACCAATGGCTACAAAGAGTAAAATCTTTAAAGTTAATTTAATTAAGTAAAATATTACATATTGATTAAAATTAATGTATCTTTTATATATACAAGTACTCACATAAGAATTAACGATTGTACCTAATATGTACATGTTGCGCTTTTATTAGCTTCACGCTCTATCCCGCAAAAAAATAGGGTAGACAGAAGGAATTTGGTGCATTCTTTCCATCGAATTTTCCCATTACCAGAGCAAGAGCATACGCCACGACTGGCCTCGAGTATTTTTATAGCTTTTATTTATTTACTGCCATTGCACATTTACTTAGATCGGCGAGTAAATTAAATAAAAACCTTGTCTGAAACTAAAACTAAATACGATTTACGCATTTACTAAATATAAGTATTTAACTGTCATGATAAGCAAGCATTTATATGCAACTCATGTCTTAAATGTGGCTTCGCCCGCTTAAATTTATTGTTATACTTACATAAATTGTAACGTATGTGTTATTCTGAAATATATATAACCTATATTATTGTAAAGATTCATCCAAGTTCTCAAGTAGTTTTTGCGTGAAAATAGAGCAAACATCCTCACAAAATTTCACATTTAAAATATTAGTAATGTAAATGAGTTCATAGTAAAAGTTAAAAAAAAAGTTCATTACATATTATTAGTCGCATTACTTTTAATTTAAAATAATTAATAAGATGTACAAGTGTATTAAAAGTTTATATAATAGAAAAGAAAAATTGAAAGAAAGAAAAGAAAGAAAAGAAAGAAATGAAAGAAATGAAAATTATTACAATACCTTAAAATGAAACCAATACTCCGGTTTAAATATTACCGCTATATTGCTAGGCTTCACCTTTAATTAACTTAACACATTTATTTTGTCATGCTTCATTGACACTGCTGTCAACTTGTAGATTTTTATTTTGTTTCTAAACATTCAATTTAATAGAGCAAGAATAAAATAATAAACATAAATGATGTAAAGTTTACGTTTATACAATTATTTCTATCTATGTATCTACTTATCTGTGATATTTAAATTGGCAGACAGATAAGTATATAAATATACATTAAGAATAAGAAGAAAAAAGAGTATGAAATATTAGATCATCGTATATCATGTGGATGTATGTACAGCTTATCTCATACAGAATAGTTTTTAATAAAATAAAGACAAGTAGGCATATCGCTGTATATACAAAATGAAAAAAAAGCCTTGTAAGTACAATAATTTCAAAAGTAATTCCAAAATAATTTTATATTTATAGAGCTCTCTAGCTAATATTATTTAGTACGATATACCGTACGCTAATAATTACCTAATATACATACTTGTTGGGCATATATTTACATTGTTCCACAACTGCTTTAAAATATTATATACCATCTCTTTAAGCTGGTTATATAGTTTCACACTATGAAACATTTTAAATAAATATCTTTCTACTGTTGAAATTATGTAAGGTTAATAAATAATTAAATATATAAATTATTAATTTTATTAATAATTATAATAAAAAATATAACGTTGATATCGTCGATTGGATCGCAACCGAATGATCTGTCAAATAAGGTGACATTGACATAGTAGGTAAAACAATTCTGATTTGATATGAAATTTTAATTTCGATAACAAAAACGATGGAAACAATACATTATAATTAAAATTTACTCACACTGTTTACTTGAATCAGACAATTATATTCACAATTAAAATGGATCCAGCACTATTAAGAGAACGCGAGGCGTTCAGGAAAAAAGCACTTGCTACACCAAGGTATGTTACATTACTTGTTTGCATGCTAACTGCTACATACACTATCCCCTTCACTTACCTTACATAGCCCAATAACTTTCTCTTTCCCACTTGCAATTATAGCATTATAGTCCATTGCTTATAAAATATATTGACGAAATTTTATTGAGTTTTGACCAACTGATTTTGTAAACATAATCTGTTATTGTTGAATTTCTAATTAATATTCAACTTTGTAAGTTACCGAACTTATGCCAAATAATTACATATCACTTATACACAATTATATGTATATATTATGCCTAATAATTATATATTATAAATAATCAATATTATCTTAACATTTTATGATTTAATTTGATGACTAAAACTAAAAAAGTTTTTTTTTGTTCCATATTTTTTATTTTCAAATTGACACACTTGACCTTTTAAGTAAAACCAACAACATGAAGTTTATGTTTTATTTATTCTTTTTTCAGTGTTGAAAAAAAGAAGAGAGATGACTCACAACTTAAAGATGACAAAAAGAAATCAAAATCATCATCAAGCTCATCCTCATCCAATGCTGCTCCTAAACTTGAAGGATCTAAGTAAAGTTATTTTTTTTTTTACTTTACAAACGGAATTCCCCACTCAAAGAGGCCATACCATTAACATTGCGTGTTGCGTGGACAGCCTTTTGTTAGGCTGTACTCTGTCTTGTTACCAGAGCAAGGAAATAAAAAAAATCATTCCCAGCCCCCAAGTAGAAATTGAATCCATAACTAACTTACAGTCAGATGCTGTACTGCTACATTGTGATAGCTACACCAAGCTAAACAAAATTTAACACTAACTATACTAATATAAACATGAAGAACTTTATTGTTTGAGCATACTAATCTTGGGATTCCTACCTTGGGATAACTACTGGTCAGATTTACATTTTTTGTTTTATATGAAAGCTTTAAACAATAATTGCTCTACAAAAATATTTAAATATATGTGAGTAGATTGTACTACAAAAATATTTAGTATCATTAGTTTTAAAATAAAATCCACGACAATCTATATGTTTCTTTTACAAATAAGTCTCAATAAAGCATTTGGGACAAATAATTATTGAAAATTGTAAGATTATTTTTCTCCGTTTTTTATTCAACAAAGATATTGAAATTTATGAGTGAGAGTGAAAATTCCATCATCAAGAAAATTTTATGAATATATGTTATGGCTGTAAAGAATGTAATTTGGACGTATACTTATCGATAAAATGTAAAATTAAAATAATATAACTCTCTGTTTATGGCCACAAGCCTTTGTTCGATACATGCGGGGGAGGCACCCTTGCCACTGATGACATCCTCTCAAGCACATAGCTATTCAGATAGTGCATGCACTTTCTCAGAATTATTAAAAAATATT
Source organism: Heliconius erato x Heliconius himera (assembly GCA_013421005.1). Lineage (NCBI taxonomy): Eukaryota > Metazoa > Arthropoda > Insecta > Lepidoptera > Nymphalidae > Heliconius > Heliconius erato x Heliconius himera. Next base: position 5,960 of record JAATLQ010031222.1, on the reverse strand, counting down.
AAATTTACAAATTATATAATTAATCTGTTGACAAATCCATAATCAAAGAATTATAGGCGGTATCTGGGCGAAGCCACAAGTGGGCCACTAGTATTTTTAATATAAATTTAATTATATCCATTGTCGATGTGTTTCTTGTTCTTGCTTTTTGGTCTCAGTTACCTCTAACAACCCTGCTACAAGCAGGATACACTGTTATGCCAATCAATATAAATTAATATAAAAAAAATAAAAACATTCTAGTTATAAAACAATGGGCGGCAGCTCTTCCTACCGTTTCGGTGTGCTTGCCCGTATTGTTAGACACATGAAGTCTAGGCACCAAGATGGAGATGATCATCCACTGACATTAGATGAAATTTTGGATGAAACAAATCAATTGGACGTTGGTAGTAAAATTAAACAGGTAAATAAAATTTTGTATGCTTATATTAATTATTGTTAAAGACATTTATATAATATATTAAAAAGTTTTTTATAC